>VZRX01015373.1:59456-73317 GCA_013398075.1 Notiomystis cincta | reverse complement strand
CGGCGCGGAGCGGAGCGGAGCGGTGGCCGTGGGGCCGCCGCCCGGCGCCGCACAGGTTCGGAGGCAAGCGCCTGCCCCGGCCCGCCTTCGCCCGGTTCGGCCTTATATTTAATACATGCCCTTTCATCTATAATTCAGGCTGCTCTGACTCCAGCCCTGTCTCGGCTCCTATTTACGCCTGCACACCTTTCTCCTTCCCTTTCCCGAAGGGTCAGCCGAGACACTCGCCAGGGGAAGGAGAGAGCTACTCTACTGGTTTGGGTTTTGTCTGCTTAAACATTGAACTGGAAAAGATTCCTCCTCCCTGTGGTTTGATAAATAATAAAAGTGATCGTTTCGCCTTCCCCATAAATGACACAGGTAAATTATCCAGCTAGCCACAAAGAAGCATCACATGCCTGGAAGACACTGTAATAAAATGCCAATGGATTACGATATGAGTGACCTCAAAAGTGTGACAAGAAGATGATTATAGTGCATTATCTGTAGTGCATTATATGTAGTGCCTTTTTCAACGTTTTCTGAAGCATGAATGAACCTTCATTTGACTGTGCTTTTATTGCTAGCTTTTCTCAGCTTGAACTTACAAGCTATATGACAGAACCTATGCAATTTAGTATGGCCAGGTACGTGGCCACGCTGGCTGCTGGCTCTGGTTAAGCCATTCAAATATATATGCATAGAAAAAAAACCAAGATAACATCAGCATTTGCCTTTTTCTGTATGTGGTACTATCTCAGTTGCACATTTTCAGTGGATAGCATTGGTGAGCTAAAGATCGGAGTTCTGCCTTGAAGATTTTACGATTTCAGGTGCAGACTCTTAGACTCCCATATGTGTCTGCACATAGGATGCACTGTTAACAAATGGTGGAAGCTGCTTGTACCTCTCAGAGGTCAGTAATTTGCATGGCTTGGAATTGTGTGCTACATACTGATAAATGCACATATCCTTGCAAGTCATGTGGATGCAGACACTGTATGTGAACATTGCACATCCTGTAATCCCATGATGCGTAAAGATTAAACGCTCTCAGTTTTGCTGTGCTTTGTAGTTGTGTCCAAAATACTCTTGTTACAGATACACACAGAAAAAAAAAATTGATCCTGGTTTTGATGACATCAAGTAACGTTAGAAAACGGAACTGGATCTAATAATAGTTTAAGAAAAATGTTCATTATGTAATACAGGAAGGATGGCTAGAGCCCCAGCATTGAAAGTCAAGCAAGTGACATGACGGAGCAACCTTACTGCCAAACCACTTAGGAAAAGAATTCTGTGAATGAATTAAGTATGCAGTTCTTTTGTCTTTTAAAATACAAAGCAGAACAGCCATTAATAAAGGAGATAATTAGAACTGCTAGCATTCTGTGTAATGCAGTCTGCTTCTGAAATACGGCATGTTTATGTATGCATTAATAATGCACACATTTTTCCTGACACTAGTCATATCACAGCAGTATGGCATCACAGACGTTTTATAGCCTCATTCTAGTAACATCACAAGCATATAACATTCTTATTCTAATCACACCATAGTCATTTCAATGTCACATTGTAGTCACATCACATAGCCTGGTAATAATTATTTAACTTTATTGCTAAGCTGAATAGTTTTCTGTTTGCTCAGGGATGACTTAAACTTGTAGTCAGAACCGATTAGCACATGCTCATAAATGAGCTCTTCTCATGTACACGGGGTTAGACTCATGAAAAGTTAGGAAGACAAAAAAAAAATTCAGTGAACTAGTGTCTGTTGGACTTAAACCCAATGCAATCACAAGTCACAATAATAGCACATTTTTTGCTGTTTTCTGAAGTAATTTTAGAAAGCCAACAATGTTTACATGTAGATCTGTTGTGTTAATGTTTATGTGCTTGCTTTAAAGCGCTGTAGTTCTTTAACTAATCATACATTATTAACCTCATGGAAGAGGCAGGTCTTCAAACTGTTGTATTTGCACACCAGATTGTAAAATTGAGGCCCAAAGTACCAAGGGGCTTAGAACTGTCCCAACTGCTTCTAATAATGGTAGAAAAAGAAGAGAAAGGGCAGAATTCCTGAGCAGGAGTTGGAATCACTCAGTGCAGCATTAATGCCACCCCTGCAGTGTGAGGAACCACTCCGAGACACGTCCCGTGCTCACTTAAGAAGCCGTGTTTATCCGCTGGTAGATGTTTATACCATCTCTCTTTGGGTTGAGAAGACTGCAGTATTCGATGTCACGTCCCCCTCCAATGCAGCTGTGGGGCCATTATTTGTACTGTTTCTTAACAGTTGCCTTTCTTTACCATTATGGATTAGGCTTTTGTCTATGTATAGGAACGCTGGATTCGTAATCACATCGCAGCCTATTAAAATGACTTCTGTATTATAACATTCTAACTATTCATCCACATCATTGCTTGTTATCTGCGCCTCCATATTATTATGTATCAAATTCTTTTCCATATCATATTTGACTCAAATTCTAGCATGCTAGAAACTGACTCCAATTATTCTGTACTAGCTATAGTCAAATTGCACTAAATGGAATTGCTTACATTGTATCACAGTGGCTACGGGCTCACACAATGCATTATACATGAAACTGATTCACATTATGCTTAGCTAACTAAAGACTTTAATCTTGAAGTGTTGAGCATAAAATGCTATCATTCTTCCCTGAACTGGCTCTGGTCACTTGATCATTTTGTACCTGGGATTGCCTCTTACAGGCTGTTATTATTAAAGCAAAATGGCTTTTCCTCTCCTGCAGTTCTACCACTTTCTGTGGAGAGTTGATTCATATGCTAATGAATGAGCTTTCTTATTTCATGGCAGAGCAGTGCAACACTGGAACCTGACCTATGGTGCACCTATAGGATGTCCCCTTCAGTTCAGCATAGTGAAAAAATGCATTATAAAAATCCGCTTGTGTGTTCAGATAGCAGGTTATGTGCTAACTGTTGAGCAATCCTTAATATTATCCCCAGAGGTCTTGTTTCTGAATGTTGCTTTAGTTATTAGGAAATACATACTTGGTCCAATCTGCACTAGGAAGTATTCAAGGCCGTGTTGCCAGTTTTGCTGAGGTCTTTCAGAGTGTTTCTGATGTGCTTGTCCCTGGAAGGAGAAGAGATTAGGAGTTCAGTGTGGCAGGTAAAGAAGTGAAGACTCTCCCTGTTGCAGATAGTTTTTAGTCCATGAAGGGTCCCACCTCCACAGGGTCAACATTCACTCTGCTCTAACTGGCATTGCTGTGTCCTTGATTTCAGTTTCTGCCACAATTCAGTCTCACAGCATCCTCAGGAAAACCACTTCTTACAAGAAGCACTGAGCCAAAAAGTGATGCCTGTAATCTGCTGCACTCCTGACCCCCAAAACTTCAGGGCATCTGTGAAGACAAGAGAGGAATGCCACAGAGTCAGGAGCAGCACATGGAGAGGCTCGCGGAGCCCGTGTTTTCTTCTTATCCTTGCAGACATGTTTCTCCTTGCAAGCATGGTGCTTTGGTCCAGACTTTGTACACCTAATGATTTGTAATTCAGGAGCTTGCTTCAGAAATCCTTTGTCTTCTTGCGTAGAAGGATTGGACCTGTGGTCTTTATTTACATGAATGAAGTCAATAAAAGTGTTTTGGGTAATGTAAACCATACATAACTGCAGCATTTGAAACAGATAAGTAATTGAATTATAAATTCTATTTGTTTAATATACTCATTTTTGCAATCTCAAAACGTATTTAATTGTTTTTTCAGAATGGTTGTGAGAGTTCTAGGAAAGGAAAAACACTTCAGTGAACACTTCAGAACTATATAATAATCTGTACTCTTAAATAAACAACAATAGGTAAATCAGTTAATGATTAATAATTTAAGCTTATTGAGCTGCTGAGATGGGGCAAGAGTTGCAGAATTGGGACCTTTTAATGTGTCTTTCTTCAGGAAAATAAACTCAGTCCCTGGATAATCAAATCACAAAAGGGGCAGGTGATGACCTTCATTCCATTTGAATGGCAGAACTAAATTTAAGCGAATTTGCCATTTTTTTTTGACTGACAAAGATTGCAAATGTCAGTTCATGGCTCTGAAGGGTCTACAAGTGCACAAGCTGAAAGCTGGCATTTTACAGTGCCAGTGTTTAATCCTTGTCACTGTACAATACAACAAGGTGCCCAACTCCCATTAATTACTGCTGTTTATTTAAAGATACAGATTAATATTCAGGCTTGAATTGTTTGCTTGAAAGTGTGCGGAGCTTTTTCCTCCTTTAGTATCTATTTACTATGATAATAAAAAAAATCCATTTGGATATAGCTAAAAGAGAGTAATAAGTGCTGTTTAAAATGCAATTATTGGACCACTTAGATGTAATTTCATGTGGCACAAGAAGAAAAAAAAGCTTAATTTTTTTGTACACTCATGTCATTTCTTACAATGGAAGTACCTGATGAATCAGAACGCAGAAGCAGATTCCAACCAATGTGCTTTTGTGTGAGGCAAAAATATTCCAGAACTTGCAAATAAACTGATGTCTTATTGATGTTTTATTGTTTAAAAAGAATAGAAGAGAAAAGAAAGGAAGTCTAAAGGCTTTCAGACAAAAAAAAAAAGTCTGAAGAAAGCTTTACTGAAGCATTTTCATTTTCATCAAAACGCTAATGTAGATCTGATAGATGGAGTTATGCTGATGCAATGTTGACGGGATCAGAATGAAACCCAAAACATGGAATGAGGCTTCCTTCAGGCATTGTCATGGTTTACCAAAACAGGCATTTACTTTGTTTTTCTTCTTTCAACTTATGACCTGCTCCTTGCTTGCAGAGAAAATAGAAATGCTCAATTTAAATCAATATATATACTCACACTAGCTTGCATTAGTGAGATTGACATCTTTACATCCAGATTCGAACCTAAATATCTTGGTTTTTTCAGTCCTACTATTCTGTCAGTCATGCCTCACCATTTACAAAAGGTTACTAAGGTAGTAAAGCTTGATTAAACCCTATATCCTCTGGGGGAAAAAAAAAAACCAACTTGTTTGACGTAGACATAGCTTTATTCTTTAAATTACAAAGGCAGGCAGACAGATGACTAATTTCTGTTTAAAAGATTCATGCTGTTATGATCACTTCTTATTTCTAACACTTCTGCATTTCTTAACATTCCAGTTAAACCAAGGCGTCTATGGTTTTGAGGTTTTATCTCTTGGGAGTTGTATGTTTCGTGTTCTGGTGGTGGAAATATTGTAAAAGCTACACCCTTTCTTGGAGCAGATGATGCCCATCTATTTGCCATGCATATGCACTGAAGGGAAGAGTACAAGTTCCTGAGCAGAATCCCTTTTCTGTGCCCCAGTGGCATGGCTGTGATTTTCAAAGACCCTTTGTTCTTCAGGGCTCAAAAGCTGTGAAAGAGAAGGTGTGTGCCCTCCTCCTATGGGCAGCAGTAGCCTGACTCTGTACATGCCACCATGTTCTGGGGAACTACTTTGATGTAATTTTGGCTTTCTGGAGGCCAGTTCCTCTCTGAGCTGCTCTTTATATGGAAGCCAGAATTCTGCAGAGTGCTCATGCAGAGCTGAGCCTGAAAGAAAGGATTACTCCAAATGAAATTACTCTCACGAAAACAATGGGAGAAAATTACAGGTCTGTGTTTGGTATGTATTCAGAGAATAGGAGATGTCACCAAATACCTTTGCTGTCATTTACATTCTGTTCAATATCCTAAAAATATTTAGATTCTAGGCAAGAGAAAAAAGCCTAAAAGACTACAATATGTCTTCTCCATAGATTTTCACTGTTCTGATTAGTGACTTTATTGTCCAGATTTATTAATGGGCAGAAATTACTCAAAATCTTAAAGTAAATAATGTGTTATCATGTATGTGGTAAGTCATAATGTAAGCAAAGTAAAAATATACAGGTAATGGGGCAGTATTTTCCCTGTGTGGAAACTTACTGGACATTCTTAGAAAATAGTTTAGAGGAAGAATAAGTCTGAATTTCACGGGTTTTCCTTTTTTATTACTAATAAATCACTGCCTCTGCCTCCCATGTTGACAAGCAGCAGATGTTTCAACACAAACTCCATCAAAGTTAGTCATTTTGTCCTCTCTCTTATCAATGTTTCTGTCGCTCTAAGGACAGCATGCCTCAGGAAATAAGTAAGCACCTATCTATAGGGGCATCACTCAGTCATGCTTAGACAATTATCACTGCAAAACACACTTCAGACGGATCAATAATTGCTTTCCTTGTCAAACTTCTGGATGTCACAAGCAGCACCAAAGGAAGGGATCAGACCAGTGCAAAGCCTTGTCTAGACAGGTAGATTAGATTGCTTTTAGTCCTAGCAGAGGCAGGAGGGTGCCTCAGTGGTCTACAGCAAAGCCTAACAAGGCACCCATCACCCTATTTCCTGCAATGGGCTTGGGCAGACTCAGGTTGTGTGAAGAAGGAAAATCCCCCTTCCAAGGGAGGACACCTTATAATCTGAAAAATGCAATATTAGGAATAGCTTGGAAGTGCCACAGCTTTTTACCTGACAAAGTTTGTTCTGACATAGGCCAGAAAGTTGTTATTTTCAGATGGATTTAGAGGGATCAGTTCTTAGATTCCCTTTCATATCTCCGTCTTTCCCCTTTATCTTTTTAAAGCTTGGATAGACTGAAGGCCTTCTGTCTGATTCACTTATATCTGTGCTTGCAAACCTCAGGCCTGTGATGAGGAGAGGATACTTGTTTCCAAGATAGAATATTTTTAAAAACAGTAACTTGAGTTTATTCACAGTCCTCTTTAGACACTCTTCTCTATAGAATATGTCTATATAACTATTTGTCACTGAGGACAGTAAATCTGGGCAATAGAAAAAGAAACCTTCGGATTTTCTTGGACTGAAAGCTCAGGTAAAATGCATCAGATGCTAGAGGAAAACACATGAAGGTGTAATGCAAAAATGATACGTTAATCTCATTTCTGTAATTGTGAAGTCTTTTACTTTGAGGCATAACAAACTATGTCAGTCATTGTAAAACCAGATCCACCCTCCATAAGCTATTACCCTGCCAGTGAGGAGTAGTAATTATAAAGCCTTTTTCTTCCCCACTGCTTCAACGCTGTCAATCCCACAAAACTCCTGTGCAATTCAGTAAACTTGATACACTGAACACTAGTCATTTGAAGAAGGTGTGCTTCAGCTGCTGCTTGGTTTACGTTCCTGTTCAGCTGATTCTTGACTGAGAAATGTAAGGAGTCTTACTGAAGTATTAGTATTTGTGCTAACAGCATGACTGCCAGAGGACTTCAGGATACACAGTGAGACAGCCAGTTGTATTCAGCACAACAAAATGCTTTTCATTTCTAACAGAAATCATATTAAAAAAAAAAAACCAACAAATTGAAAAACTACAAAATTCTTTTTAACTTGATTGAATTTAAGTGAATAAAGAGACTGTGTGCTAGCCATAAAGATGCATGCATTGTAAGGATGGTATAGCAAGGATCTTTCTCTGTACACACACCTATGCTACTAGGAGAGAACCAGCAGAATTGTGAGCTTTCAATTTTCTTCCCCGTTAAGTATTTGATTTTGGATCTAAGTCCTTGAACATAAGTGAAAATCTCCATTTCTGTTGACAAAAGTGTTTTTGTCACTCTGCTTTGGTCTGTGCCCTACACTTTCTCAATGGAAAAACAATGCAGGTATTCCTCACCCTGACCCATCTGTTGCTTTGAAACATTTAATGTAAAATACTGTAAGGTAAAGGCTTTTGCCAAACTTGGATTCTTTGGCAGTGACACATCTATGGCTAATGAGTAATCTTTCTGTCTTATTTATCTTTTATTTATTAGTAGATATAAGCTTTCAATCAGCCTACAGAAGTTGAATGTGACTGGTTCTCTTGCAGAAATTCATGTGTTTCAGTTTTCCCAAAAGCAAAAATGCAAAAATTGGTCATGAAGCAGAATTGTGCTGTGCCTGAACACAGGCTTTAAGGCATAAGAAACTCATTTCAAGATCAGGACGTGCAAGTTTTAATAGTATTAAGAGGAGGAATTATTGAAAATACTGCTCCTCCCCTCTAAATACGGACAGGAGGCTCATTTTCATAATCCTTTCTTTAATTGCATTCTTTCAGTTAGCATTACAAATGATTATGTCAGTGTTCTCACTTAGCCTAAGGAAGCTCTGATTTAAAGTGTCCAGTCAAAAATTCTGTTCGTATTAACATTGATACTGCTTGTTCTGATGTGCAGTAGATCTTGCATAGTATTGGAAAACCTCTAAGGAGCTATGTGGTTAAAGAAGTCCCAAAGCCTCAAAAACAGGTCTAAAAATATCTTAGTAGTCTCCAGTAAGTTATGGACAGTACCTAGGCATCTATGCAATCCTTAAAATCTTATCTTGAATGTCATTAAACTGAAGGAAGTTTGTCCACAGCTTGCTTCAATTTAAATAGTTCTGAGAAGCTGCATTTGTGCTTTTGTGTCTGTTCAAAAACCTCTTAGTCTTACCCTGTCTAAGCAATGCACATCTCAAGCCATTTCAGGACCTACAAATAAGATCCTTTCCCTCTTGTCACTGGGTAAAACAGTGCATGCTTACAAAATCAAGCTTTGTGTAAAATATAGTGCATTTTGTTTTACTCTATTTTTAAGCACAACCATGAAATTTGTGTTTAAATGGTTTTAGTATTCCTTTAGCCTAGAACATGCTTACTTGGATTTTGTCTTTATAGATTCAAAATCTGGACTCCTAACTTGTGGAAGACCATCTTAGCATCTGTGTCTCCTGATGATGCTGTTCCCTTTGAGGATGTGGTTGAGTCCCACTGTGGCAGGTTGTATATTTGGGTGTGTGTGTGTGTGTGTGTGTGTGTGTGCTGATTCCCAGGCACATTGGCAAGACTGGAGTGTGAGTCTTGGCCTGCATTCTTTACTCCATGAGCTGTGTTCTCTTGCATGAAACTGACATTCAAGAAAATCCTTCACAGTGCCTGTAAGACTGACTCTGTACAAGTAATCAGTGATTTGCAGGGGGTGCATGGAAGGGAGGTGCATGCTTGAGTCACACAGGACAAAGAAAACAAAACCTCTCGGCTCTCCTGCTTCCTCAGAGAATGTAATGAATTTCCAGCCTGTGATTCAAGTGCTCTTGGTGGCTCATTTCCCACTTCTAGGAGGTCTACAGCAGGTAATTCAAAAGCATTCCTAATAAAAGTTGCTTTCAGTTGCCTAAACAGGGGTCTGTCATTCTTTGAGAGAATCTGTCAGGAGGTGCAAAATTGAAAAGTGATGTGTATGACGACGTGCTCTCCATGTGCCTGTGGATAGATCACCGTGCTAGTCAGTTTGTTCTTCTCTGACTGGCTTAGGGGAGGGAGTGGTCTCTCTCCCATGTCTGAAAGACAGCACTGTAATTCTGCACTCTTCCTGTGTGCTCTAGAGGGAACCAAGGTGAAATGCACGAACATTTCAACTACTAAATGGCTTCCTGGAGCTTCACCTAACTTCATTTACTAGCTTAAATACTGTAAAAAATCTGCTGTGAAATGTGTTATATGGAGGCACAAAGAGAGTTTCCATTGGTTTTTTTTGTGTTTGTGGGGGTTTTGTTGGTTTATGGGTGCTTATGTAATTATCATAGAAGTGTCAGAGAATGTCTTCATTATCCCGATTTAAAAAAAAATAAATCAGAATTAGAGTGTAATTAATCTTCCTTGAAGACATTTACATCTAAATAGCAGTAACTGATCTAATGATCTCAAATTTACTGTGCTACAATGAATGTAGATCATGGAACAAAGAATAGTTGGGGGGGAAAAGGATTAATATTTATACGGTGTCATTTTTAAACAAAGACATCCAGAATAATTAAGTATGTGTGTATGTAAGAAGGAGTTTCTGTAATCAGGAAGCATTCCTATGGTACATTTTATGGCTTAGGATGCAATGAAAACTATTTTAATTGTATTTCGGAGAGCAGTCCTATTTGGTGAAGGGAAAGCACAAGGGTTTTGCTGGGGGTTTTTAAAGGGGTTTTTGGGTGTTTTTTTTTTGGAGGCAGGAGTATGCTAGTTTTACAGATAAATCTAGAAGCCGTGCTTGTTTTCCCTGGAACTGCTGGAAGCTCGGCTCTGCCGTCGGGAGCGCGGGCCGGGCCCCAGCGATGTCCCGGCAGCGGCCGCGGCTCCGAACCGCAGTAAACAGCGGCATCTAGAGGCGGCTCGCGGGTACTGCAGGGCGGCTGCGGCCGGCGGAGGGAGCGGCGCGAGAGGCTGGGCAGTTGCCATAGCAATCTTCTGGTTCGCTTGGCTTCGGAGCACTGCTGAGCGCATCCCGCTTTTGGGACGCCAGGCAGCCTAGCACACTGCCACAACAGAGTACTTGGATGCCTCAAGGCTGTTCATTTAATCACAGGCATTTGAAGAAATTAGGCTAGCATCCACTATTACTGTGAAACCCTGGTTTTGGTTCTGTGAGGGTGACAAAATATTATGTAAAATTACCATAATAGAAAATAAGGAAATAGCTTGTGTATCTTGTAGTGCATGTTACCTCTAGTTATTTTGCTTCTTGTAATGTAATTCAAATTGCACTAAGAAATTTAATGAAAGTATTTTTAAAACCTAACTAGACAGAGCAAATAATAATCCTTAATTCATCAAACAGTTATTTGGACCCTGTGGTAGGAAAAAAAAATCTGTGAAAGGATGTAGAAGAGAGGAACATTGTGGATGTCATGTTACATTCACAATTTGACATTACTAGGAGACTCCCATCTCCCACCTTAGATGCAGTGAGAAGCTGCAATTAACAAAGCCCCATTTCACTGAAAGGCGATGCATGAAAGTTATACATGTCTCTCTCCCCTTTTTTTATAATTCAGTTCTGCCATTTTATAGGCTAAAATATTTATCAGACCTTTTTTATTAAAATCAAGCAAACCACAAATGAAGATTAACAAACCAACCAAATAAAATACCTGTATATAAATAACAAAGTGCTTGGAAAATTATTATTGTTTGTCTTAACTGAAGTTGTAGGTCTTTTCTGTCTAGACCCTAAACATCTTCACCTCCTGCAGCTTTGGCTGCTTTGCCAAAGAAGGATTTATCCCGCTTCTGTTTGTCATAGTTTCATATTATTTTGCAAGAATTTAAATATTTAAGTGTGTCTAATTTCAGTCATGGGTCAGGCAAGAGTGTAATTTGTATAAAACTTGAATGCAAGAGGTGCATTAAGATGTAGCTCAATATCTGTTTTACAAATGAGGTGCATTTAAAAACATATCATTGCTTAATGAGGCTATACTGTTAATTAAATTAATTTAAAATTGTGGTATGAAATAAAATCAAGCAACACACAATACATGAATTAACTACAACAAAGTTTCCTGAAAGCTGTCAAGTTAACTACTTAAAATATTTGACAGGACAATACTGGCTAAAAAGGCAATTTTCCTTTTATAGTGTTGTTATTTTTGAAGTAACCATCCATTTGGAAGGTTGACATCACTTACATCCAACAATAAGCTTATACTCATTTGGGTACATATTATGGGAGTACTGTTATTATTACAATGGTGACCAAGCTAATGAAAAATGCCACAGTATCCAGTGCATTATTTTCTGTCAAGGAAAGTTGCAAATATTTGCAGGAATGAAGCTAAAGGAAAGAAGGTACCTGTCAGATGATGCTTTTCCTGTTCTAGTGACTCTCCCATAAAGTTTTGTGACAAGGACAATAGGACCATAATTTCATTGTGATCAAGTAAGAGTAGTATTGGTAAAATAATTAAAAACACTATTTCAAACCTATTCATGTAATAAAAAGACCTTGCTTCCTCAGGTAAGGAAAAGACCAGAGAGCTGATAGCAGACAAAGGTAGAG
Organism: Notiomystis cincta; assembly: GCA_013398075.1. NCBI lineage: Eukaryota > Metazoa > Chordata > Aves > Passeriformes > Notiomystidae > Notiomystis > Notiomystis cincta. The sequence continues at coordinate 61,441 of VZRX01015373.1, read as the reverse complement.
GGGATGGAGGAAGTTCTTGAGGAGACAGAGACTATGACCTTGCAGAGATAGGTGCCTCATCAGGCACAACTCCAGTGGATTTGGGTGTTTCCTTGGTAAATGCATTTGTAAGGAGGAAAAAAGTGTTGCTGCAGTTGCACAGAACTCTTCTTATTTCATACACTCCTTTATTTTCAGACAGAACACTCCTGCACAGAGCTCGAGAGGCCTCATATGCAGCAGAGGGTAAGTTTCTGCACATTAGTGCTTCTAACATGCTCACTAATGTTTATACATCTCCAGAGGGCTTTGCTGTGGGAAGACAGTTGCTCTAGCAGGGTATCTGGAGGTAAAGTGTGAACTCTAATGAAAGAAGTGAAAAAAGCAAACAGCTGGGCTTCCTATCTCGAGATAGCTGGGGAAATGGAAGCAGTCCATGGGAGCATCAAATGGGAAAATGTGATTTCTTGCAGTAGATGCTACTTTTTTTTGGTAGTAAAGTAATGCTTTATGCAATTTAGCTGAAGAAATGATACACATTTAGTAAGGACTAGGTAGCAAAAGATGTGGGAGTATGCTGACAAGAAAGGGCTGTACTCAGAAAGGCCAAGATCAAAGCAAGAAACAAAGGTAATACCAAGAAAAAGGATATGAATTAGGAAAGAAAAGGAGAAAGAAAGCAGCATCTATGTAAGTTTGTTAAAACGAAACTAGGATTTTTGATTGGTGGTTATACAATAATACTTTTAAGCTTCATTACTGGGTTGATGGGAATATTTGCATTTTATAAATGCTGTTATTTGATAGTGTCACAGTGAAGTTGCACAGTTGTCAAGTTGTCAGTGGCCTAATGCCTTGACCTCTATTGCCCTTAGAGGGTGATACAGTTCAATGTTTAAGGCACTGCCAGATTGTCTCAAACTGTCCCCACCAAAGAGCTTCAGTGCCTGAAAAAAATGGATTCTGTGCTCAATGGAAAAGATCACACAAATACAATTGCTCCTAGTGTGAAATCTCAAAGTAAAATTCTTCCTGTTGCTACTTTCCAAAATACAACTTTTGCACAAAATTAGGTTTCTTCGCTCATTGCAAATGAGTATTTGTGTTAAAGTGGGCAGGGATGTCCATGAGCTATCAGCATGTTAAGTGTCCTACAATCATCTGCACTACTGCCCTGTTATATGAAATGTTGAGGTGTTGTTTCTGTTCAGAGAGTGTTTATTTTTCTGGAGCGAAGCCAGGAATTTCCATTTCCACAAGTATAGTTCACTGGTAAAAATACTATAGTCATTCATGAATTCATTTTTGGGAGAGACACGGTGCAATTTAAAAACTGTAGGAAGGAACAACCCTGACAAATCACATTTTTCCCTGCTACACTTAGTTTTTACTTTTTCAGTAATAGTTAATTACATGCCGTATTGAAAATCCTCCACTGCTCTGACAAGCAGCTGAGAAACAGCAGGAGTTTATGAAGCAAATACTTGCCCTTACATACCAATTCATGGAACTGGAAAGCTCTCTTATAGACAGCAATATAGATGAGGGTAAAGAAGATAGTGAGAACAGGCTTTAGCGGATGGTGTCTGAGGATTGCTGCTGGAACCATCTATTAAATGTGGATTCCCGGTATTGGACTAGATAATCACACTGAATTGATAGGATAGCACAGCTTGCAATGGCAGGAATATGTTTGCTGAAAATTTATGTCAAGGTTGCCTTGGAGCTGCCAGCCTCATACCAATATAAGATTTCCTTGTCTGTAGTGCTGAATTTTGTCATAAACATCTGGAAACTTACCATTTCTGACTGCTGCTGGTCAGCTGCAGACCCATTTGAAACCACTGCCATGTCACCCTAACACCAGCATTAACAGAAATGCAGGCACGAATAAGGGTGAGGCAGGAAGACACCTTATGGTTTGAGGGCATGAAAAGCTTCATATTCTCAAATGACAGCTTTAGAAGCAACTTGTACCTATTTAAAAAAGAAAAAGCAATCCAAAC
>VZRX01015373.1:40951-59263 GCA_013398075.1 Notiomystis cincta | reverse complement strand
TTTTTTTTTTTTTTTTTCTCTAAGAAAAAGGCTTAAGTTTGATATTGTGTTTTTAGCTTTTGGCAAAATCTGCTGTGTTGGGAAGACTTTGCACAACCACAGAATTATGAACGTGAGAGTGCTTGCATTCCTGCTCTTCATGTTGTCAGTTTTAGAGCATATATGTCCATTGATGATTTTAAAAGCATTTTAAGTGTGGAGATTCATGTTTAGACTTTCAGGCTTATGCTTGATTTCCATCAATACAAAGAGCTCTCTTTTATGTGTGTTCTATCATTAGTTATGTGGGGCTCAGACGAGATGAGCCTGTCTCAACAGTAAGTCAAAGGCAGCAGCACACTCTAGCATGTTTTCAAGCCCTCACTGCTGTTCTCCTGGTTAAGGACCTTACTGGAGTGCTTTGTGATTCCCCTCTGGTCTGTATATTCAGATTTCTTTTACAAATTAAAACACAAAGTGAAGAAGAAGGGAAAAAAGTGGAAAAGTTAATTTTCTGCTCTGAAATCGAGCCTTCAGCAGACCCATCTACCCAGGGAGTAATGGAAATCTAAAGTGGAACTATCCCAGATTTATATTCCCATTTGCCAGTGGGATTCTGTTTCTGAACATCAGATTCAAAGTCAGTTAAGAAATGTCATGATCTTCTGCATGGGCTCTCTGAAACCTGAATTCTTTACATAGCATATTATTTGCAGAGAGGGGCTCTGGTGGAACTTCTCTCTGCATTCACACAGTAAGAAAGCAAGAGACTAAAAGAACTCCAAGAGAGAACAAAAGGACAAAACCAAAGCAAACTAAAAAAAAATGTTGCTTAGCAATGCATCCTGTACCACTCCAGGGGGATGGTCTTTGTCACAGATATTTACATGTTGTGAGTAGAATTTATTGAAAAGCAGAGAAACATTTGTGCAAAGCCAAAAACATAAATAAACGGCGAATTGCATTTTTTTCAGCGCTGAAAAGATCAAACTAGAAAAAAAGACACAAGCAAAAAATACACATATACATGCATTTTTAAAAGTTACTAATTTGGAAATAGGTGGGTTTTGTTTGGGTTTTTTTTAGGTTTTCCTTACTTGTCCTTTCTACTCCTACCCTATTTGTGCCATTTGGTTCAATGCACTGAGTGATAGTTCTGTTAGGGTTTATTTTTATATTTGCAACTTTGGGCCTATGAAGGCTTCAGAATGGTGAAAGAAGAAATATTTAACTTTAAAAAATGAGTGTTGGAAGAGTGACAGACTAGAAAAATTTCAGGGTTTAATATTTCTTTTAGTGCTTTCATGACTTCAGAATTTTAAGAAACTGAGGAACTGGAAGAACAGAAAAGGTGGAAAAAATCCATGAACATTGTTCATATTATTGAATTTAATTTTAAGGAGCAGGAAAATAAAGAGATGAAAACTGAGGACTTTTCAATATTTAGATTAATTACTGTCTCCTGTTCTTTTAAGGACTGTAGTTGAAAAAAACTGTACGGAAAAAAATTAAATCTATATCAATTGTCTGCAGTCTTCCAGTTGTTTTGTTTTCATTTTTTTGTTTGTTTTGTTCTTTTTTTCTATGAAGGCTTGCCTATTTAGGCATCTCCTTTTCCCCCATTTATGGTTGGCTTCCTTTGCAGCAGACTACTACAGACCTCATTCCAAATTGGTGACAGTGTACTTTTTATACTTTCCCTTCTGGTACAGCACGTTCAAATGATAAAAAGCTTTATCATGTGAATATGCTCACTGAGTACACGAAACCCAGGCATCATGCATATTAGTTTTTCTCATGGATTGATTGGTGTCATGCATAGGTTACAGGTTTCTTAGTTTCCTGTAAGGTACATTTCCTAGTGCAGCATCACATGCTGTCCAAGGTATATTTCACAGCTTTTTAAAATTTCATTTTATTTTAGCATTTTATCAGGTATAATGCATAGCATTTTTTTATAGCAAACTCTTGCTATGAACATTTTATAGCATAAACTTGCATATGTATGAAAATATATAGATATGGCAGGGCACAGAGGAGGCAGGAGGTAGAGAATATTTTTAACCTCTAACATTCTCAACACTTGGTGCAAAACTTCATCTATTTTATAGTGGAATTTGTACATGTCTTCCAAGGATAAAAAAAAAAAATTGAATTTAAGGCACAGAAAGTGTCATATTTCGGCTCTAATATTACAAGGCAGAGACACCTTGCTGTTTGTGCCAGTATAGATAACTATATTCTTTTATCACCTTAGAAGGAATCCTTCTGAGGAATAGAAATCCTCAGTACCTTACTGATCTGTTCTTCTTAAACAAGCAAGTCCTCTGCTTCATGGCTGCACAAGCGAATGACATTTTACGATGTAAGAAATGTGAGAGAAATACACATAGGATTAGTTGCTTGTCTCCCAATAATCCCTTAAATTCTTTTAGCCTTTCCTACCACTCACCACCGAGTCACAGTGACATGTTAAACAGCCTGAGTTACTTGTTTGTTCACAGTTTCCGTGAGCAGTGTGTTTTTCTGAAAGGCTGTGCTCGACAGCAAGGTCAAAAGCTGCTGCTTTGTTTTGTCCTGGATTTTGCACCCTCTGAAGGGAGACAGAGATGGTGTTATCTCTGAGAGTGAGTTTAGAGGCTTTGCTGGACAACCTTTGGCAAGTGCAGGGTGGAGCAGGCAGGGAGCCTGCAGCTGGCGTGCGAATCGGCGAGAAAGCAGAGAGCACAGACACAGAGGTGACAGAAAGGAAACTTTCAGAGACAGTCAGAGGAGTCTGCTGCAATCCACTGTGAAAACTGCAGGATGGAGAACAAGGTCAGAAGGAAGGACGGGTACAGTGGGTAGGGGAGAGATTTGTTTTCAAGCAGTTTAAGCTGTGCTCCCCAGAAATCTTCCTTTTCTCTATTGTAATGGTTACCTTGTCCTACCCTGTGACTTAATGAATTATGATTTTTAACACTGGAAGCCCTGTTTTGGGGTTTGACGTAAGGAACAATGTTGGCACACCTACCTCATGTCTCTGGCTGACTCAGTGTCACATCACATTGACTTGCAATTTTCACAATGAGCAGCCTCTCGGACACAGGACAAGAGGAAAGACTCACCACACTGCCAGTCTGTATCTAGAAGAACTGAAGTGGAAAAAGACTCACAGTTTCCCAAAACAGGGAAGGGGATGTGAAGGTAACATTTCTGAACTGGATGTAGCATAGAGTATTTCTCCTCTAGTGCCAAGTCAGCTGCTGCTGTGAGCTTATTAACCTCTGTGTATGGCCATTGAGGAATGAATTCCTATCAGTTTACAAGGCATAGAAAGTGTTATAAGGCAGAAGATGGAAAAAGACATGATAGGACAAACTGAGAGCAGTCTGAAGGGCACATCTTTTTATTAAGCCTGCTGAACATTGCCTCCTGTAATAGCAGACTGCAGACCTTTCCAGGTTTTGTAAATAACTTGGTATTTCTTTCCCCCATTACAGTACATATACAGCATATGTTTAAGACTGGGCCTTAGACTTTCTTTACCCCCATCCCCTGTTTTCCCATAGTTGTATGTTTTCTGGCACAAAAAACTTTACTAATTATAAACTAATAGCCTGACAGTGATGTAAATTTTATCCAGCCATTCCTAATTGCCTTTAGAAAGTTAGAAACGTGAATAAAAGTGCAAATACGCTCCTAAAAACAAAAGGGAGTCAGTTGTCAATCACAGAAATGAGGCTGATATAGGAAAGAAAAATACTGCTTTTCAGTAATTTTGCCCCTCCCAAAGTTAAGTATAACCAGTTAGATAATGAGTGTGCTATTATTCTAAATTGAATGTTATTTTTTTGTAGATGTTGGAGGAAACCACATGGGAAATAACTGCAGAAACTTAGACAAAAGAAACTCAGGTCCGTGGTGATGCATCCTTCTGGAATGTCCACAGATGGCTTGAGACAAAATATTTATGTGTCATCTTATTGTGTTTATCTAGTAATGCTGTCTTCTTTCTTGGCTCCATTTTTTTTCTCTTCCATGTCCCCCTCTTTACCACTGTTTGAGAGGAGATGTATAGGTTTGTAAAGGACCTTTCAAGGAAACAAGTCAGATGATTAATCAAAGTATGAAGCATTTCTTCCACCTGAGCACAATAAGCTCAGAAGGACTTTTCTACTGCCTGCCAAGGGGCTGAACAGACCCATGCCATGATTTCAGGGACTGCAGAGGTAGGAGCAGCCAGCACAGGTTTTTCTCTCCAATGAGTGTGGAAAAAAAATAGTTTTTTGTAGCAAAGTTTTGGACCTTGATTTCAAGGGGGAGCATAATGCAAAGTCCTAATGGCCCACAGGTTTCCAGGAAGGAAGTTAGGCAGAAAATCTATAGGTTGACTGGACTGCAAACTGAATTGATGTGAGTTTGTGTACTTTGGTGACTTGTGTACATCCCATTTATCATAATTTAGTTCTTTTTTGCATGCATATTTATCTCAGAAAATTTTTATTTTTATATGGAAATTATTATAAACTTTTGGGTTTTTTGTAGTTTAGAAGAAAAATCCTTAGGAATTATTTTGCTGTTACATTAAAAATAAATCACTTTTCACAAAGTGTTGCTACGTAAAACTGAAGTAAAGCAGTGCAAATTCAATTGGATGAAAATGGAGACAAAGAAACAAGAGAATGAAGCTCTTTTCTTCAGTACTGAAAAAACGAAATAGCCTGTGTGATTGTTTCTCAGTGTTTTGGAGTAGTCTCTCACCTCTGTCAACTGAGCTGTGGTGATGCTTTCACAGATAACATGAAAACATGTTATCACTGAGTAATTTCTGACCTTATTCAAAGATATCTCTTTCTTTACTTTATTCATCAAAAAGCTCTGTGCACTGTTGTGCAGCACCCTTGGTGTTTGCAGTACTTTGCTGCTGGTAAGCTGAATCTCCAGCACAACAGTAGGTAGCTACTGATCAATAGCGACCGAGGGTGACACATTTCCAGAAGATGCTGGCTGTGAGCTTCTGAGCCCTCTGGAGAGTGAAGTTTGGCATGACACACACCCAAGAATCTTAAACAGCCTGTTTTATCCCGATTCTGTAGTCATTACTGATCCATGCATCTCTGAAAGCACTCTTTTTCCACAAAGCAGTGCTTACTTTATGAATGTCAAAATGGCAGTTTTAAAGGTGAATAGGATCCAAGCAGCAATCTCATTCTTCTTCACAGAATTCAGTGCTTGTTGCCAAAACTATTGTTTCTATCATTAGCTTTATTTCTAGTCTAACTTAATTAGCTAAATGACATTACTTAGTGGCAAGTTCTCCAGTACATCTCCACTAACCATTGCATATTTAATGTAGATATTATTCATGTAAATACGCTGGCAAATGGGCAAAAATGAGATGGACAGAGGACAGAAAAGGAAACAAAACAGAGGGGCCCTTCCTACAGGATGTTTTACCAATGAGGATGTCAAGTGAAAGGAGGACTGTTTCCTATGGTGGATTTTGTTAAAAGTCTTCATTCTTGAGGCACAGGAGCTAATTGCTGTCATGAAAAATGTGTTAAGGCAGCAGACAGAAAATGGGTGACATATCAAGTGAAAACTGGTTTCCAGATGTACTTGCTCAGACACAGAGGGAGCATCTGCCAGTTACATCTTTCCTTCCACTTACTTACTCTGTAGAAGAATAACTCCGAGGTGTTTTGAGACAGTTGTAGGAATGACTTCAAACACATACTCCCCTGGAAATCCTTTTCATAAAGGAAATTTGGAGGCTCCAGAGGGGTAACTGCATTCTCCTAAGGACAGCACAGCATGCACAGTACCACTTAGCATGAGACTGCCCAACATATGATGGTAGATGACCACTACAGGATTTTATTGTATTTATTGCCAGTGCTGTTCAGTGACATCCAGTGCTTGATAGCTATCAAGAGGCTGTTTACATACTTTGCTATACTACTTTGATGGATATCATGCCTTAGCTTTCATTTCCCTGCTTTTTAATATAACTTGTAATCCCATAACATTGACTCAGACCAGCTTTATGTAAAAGCATCTTCAAGTTCCTTCACTGGGTATTTAACTGTTGCTTCCTTATGCAGAGGGTAACTTTTGCAGGTATTTCCATCTGGATGTGCCTCAAAAACAAGACTAATGACCCTGTTATATTTAACTCAGAAAGAAGTCTAGCTCTCTTGCTGCCATAAGATATGGGTAAATTTTCAAAGTCCTGTTGAACATAAACTGTGTGCAGATCATCCCTGGTATATTTGTAAGGGAGTGACCAGATGTATGAATTCCACCACTGAGTTGTTTGTTTATCTACTTGTTTATACTATATATAATAAATTCTGATTGAAAACAGTTTCATGTCTGTAGAGGAAATGGAAGAGTAATAGTGAATTTCAGAAAATAGAATGAAAATTTTGAAATGTAGAATAAAACAGAACTGAATATGGACCACCTGGAAGTGTCACACAGGTCACAGCTCACATGTGCAGAAAAGAGGGATTTGGAACCCGCAACTCAGGTGAATTATTTGAGACATCTGTAGTTTGTGCACTGGTCATCCTGTGAAAGGTCTTGCTATTTCACTGGATCAAACTTTCCCTGGACAATATCCAGTCAAGGCCTCTCACACACCAAACCCCCATCCACTGTGCTCAAATAATCAACTGAAGGACCAGCAGCATCTGAAACTATAATGCAAGACAGGGACTGAGCAGGAAAGACTGAGGTGCTTTTAAAGTCCTTTTGGTGGGACTCTGATGGACTCAGATGAGACTATTTTAATAGAAAACCCTTAATGGTCAGATTTTAAATGTTCTAGTACCTCATAAATTGTAGCAGAATTCTTCAGTTTTGCAACTGTTATTGTAATTCATAAACTAAATGACTTCTGCTTTTAAACCTGTGAATCACAGCTAACTTCTTAATGCCACTGCCATAAACATGTGCTTTATTGACATCTTGACCCCTTTTCTTGTGAGAACACCTTTTCTTCTCTCGAACATTCCTGTGCTAGTAACAGTCACCTATCCCTACCCAAAAAAGTTGCTCATCGAGCAGCTGTCAACCTAGCTGAGACAGATAGCAATCAGTGGATTATAAGTAATTTTTCTCAAACCTTTGTTTATGTGTTAAGGGCCTAATTTAATCTTCTTCTTTTCTAAAACTGTGGCTGTAGTTGAACCTGAAACTTCACGTTTTGCTGTGTTGAGGGGAATTTAAAAAAAATTCAGGGTAGACAATTGATCTCATCTCTGAGATTCTTTTCCACTACCAGTGCTGAACAGTTATGTAAATCTAAAATTAAAAAAAAAAAAAAAAGAAAATAAAGAAAAAAAGAAAAAAGAAAAAAAAAGAGGAAATCTGCTGCAAGTCACCTGTGGTGATTGCATTTCATTGGTATCTGAACTCATTCGTTTGCTTGTAAAGGAGATTGGATCCTTTGATATGAATGAAACACAGATAAAAGTTGTTGCTACCAAATCATGTACATATCTGGTGAAACTCCACTGGTTTTGTCACATTTCAAGAGGGCGAATTTAATCTAATACGTTGAAAACCATTATTAACCTGAGAAAGATTTGAAATAAAATGTTTTAGTATTTACAAATACTGTGCTTTGGTCACTGATAAAGAGGAAACATATTCTGCACAGCAATGACATTTCACCCACCTCTCCATATGGATGTGAGGCCATCAGAAATGGATAGCTTGAATCTGCATTTTTATGTGCCTGACTATAATTATATTACAGTAATGTGTTAAAATTCAGATGCTGTGCTGGATATAAATGCAATATGATTTTGTTCTTTTTCAGGTCACTGGAGAGATTGATAAGGATCCAGAGAAGAATTTATGTACTGCAACACCTAATTTCTGAGAGTTCTGCAGAAAAACTGTATTTTCTCCTTTTTTTCAATGCATTGGTAAAGGGAGGTGTCCTAGAAACTTGTGAGCCAGTCAGAGAGCCACTTGAAATAGTAAAGCTCTTTGAAAATACTGAGGGTAGAGAAATGTATTAAGCCCTTACTCAAGAAGACATACTTATTTCTCTGACACAAGAATTCTTTTATGTAAGAGCCTGAGACACCACTTTTACACACTGCTACGCAAAACCTGACAAATAAAAACTGAACAATAAGAAAGACTACAGAAAAGTCCCAGCCACTCTCAATATAGTAATAGAGTATTCATCTCAAAGGACACTAAGGTTAGAGGTGAGGATTCAGTTCTTAGAGTCTCTGTCCTAGGAGACTACTGAGATACTGGATAAAAGTGTTTTGTGTGATGCTGTTCAAACACGTAGGAGAGTTGGCCATACTGAAAGTCCCTGATGAGACCAGACATTTAACAGCCTTACCAGGGTATAAGCACAAAGCAGTACAGTAGGATCAGAACCTCTGTTATGGAGATTGTTGGACAGGGAGTAAAGGTGGCCTATAGATGTGGGTGGCAGTCCAGCAAAAGGTTTCTGAGTAGCATAGTAAAGCCACATTGTCAGCACTCGCTTTTGTAGATGTATCCTAATATGACCATAACACAGGCACAGCACTTCCCACACCAAAATATGTTTAGAGCAGATCTCTAGCATAGAGTCTAAATTTGTTGTGAATCTTCAGCACTGCAGGCTGCATTTTCTCTTAAAGTTTCCAGTTTCTACAAACCTTCAGTGTAAGCTGTTGTCCGTTAATGTTACATATCAGGATATGGACAAAACTTGTTTTCTTAAAAGATGAAAAGGTGCTTGTCACAACTGTAAGTAGCTCTCTGTGATCCAAGCAGCACTGAAAATAATATTTTCTTTTTCTCCCTGTTTTATCTGTGTTTAAGCAGACTAAAGAAGAAATATAAAGAATGTAAGACACTTTCAGAAGTCCGTGTAGCTTGTTAAAAGATCATGAAGAAATATGTAGCAATATTTAGGAAATGACTAATACCTTCTGGAACAAAGCTTTCCCTTTTACTAAAAGGCATTTCTCTTTTCCTATTGGATTCCATGAGATGCCAGAAACATGAATTAAAAATATGGAAACATTCCAGAATAAAAGTAAGGCTTATCTAAGGCTTCTTAGATCCATCTGTCAACTCAAAGAGATTTAGTTTCTTTCTTCACCTGAGAAATACCAGGATGAACAACAACAAAAGTGGTAACAAGAAAGAAACAAATACCTAGCTAAATATGAGCAAGAAAGGATTGCAATGCTTTTGCAGAGCCAAGTATTTAAATTAATTTTTGAAATTCTGGAATTTGTGAAATAAAGAATTATTGCTGCTGTAAGTCTCAAAATATTTCTAAACACCTTAAAAAAATAAAAATGGGAATTTCATTAAAGAACAAAACAGTTTAAATGTTAAATCTGGACAAATTGTCCCAGCTTATTCCTTTAGTGATTGAGCTATATATAGAGGAAATGTCAGAGCTGAAGGTGTCACAGAATCTATATTTATGCAGATATTCTATTTACTGCTACTCAGATATTGAGACATTTAAATGACAAAGAACTACAGGAAACAATGTACCAAATCTGTACATCATAAAATGATGCTATTGAGCTCAGTGAAACTTCCAGGTGTAAAAAGTGTCAGAATTTAATTCCATACCTTTGTCTTTAGATATCACCAGCAGGGGAAATGGATTTCTTTTTTAATTCTTGGAGGACCCATCTAGCCATTAGACAGAATTACTAAATGGATCAACAAGAAGCTGCAAATGGGATTTTTCTGTAGTTTTGGTGTTACCAAAAACGAGATATAACTGCCAAAACTATTGCTTGTGTTGTAGAACAAATTCTCTCCTGATGTAAAATGATACAATTCCATTGACTGCAATGACATTACACCCAATTTATGCCAGAAAAATATGTAGCTCTTTATCCATTTATCTATAAGCTGGTTTCTGTGACTTAATTTCAAATGAATTATGTTACTGTTCTTGGTCTGTGCCCTTGCAGCACTTTATTACATAGAAGGCTAGTTCAGCAGAAATAAATAAATATGTGATTTGCAGTCTCAGCAAATGTCCTAGCCAGGAACAATGGCCTCTCTGCAGTGTTCCAGACTAATTGCCCCCAATTTTCTGCTCTAACCTTCATAGGCAACACTATTCTCCTTAGTCTTTTTCCACCCGATCCTCATGTTCAGATTTTCTCCAGTGTCAGCAAGACTTTAACCATCAGCCCTTATGTATTCTAATTCCTTTAGAGAATAACTTCCTCTACAGTGATCATAAGAAACATGTATTACATTCAAGAAAGTGCATTACTTAAGAAAAGGATATGTTTTAAATCTTTCATTCTTAAGCTCTTGCCCTGAATTTTTGTGTTTGATAGTATACCCTAACATTTATGGTAACAAATACTGTCATAATAATTGTGTCTTATGCTTACTAGTATATCATCATCCAATGTTTTTCTAATTTCACAGTCAAAACCTGCCATCAAATATCATAAGCAGTTTAACTGATATTAATACAAGTAGGAAGATTTTTGAGCTTATTTTAAGGCTGATTGGCAGCAACTTTCTGTCCAAAAACTGAATGCAGTAGCAGTAAGTTAATGATAAGCATTAATAAATCATGCCTGAGGTCACTTCTTAGGTACTAAGGACCTTTTGATGATTAGTGAACATGTCTGAAAATTGTTCTGGTCACCTACTTAACAGCCTGTGACTTTAAAAGGCATTAATCCAGAACATTGACTTCATTTTATCATTAAGTCTTCCACATTATAGGAAGTTGTTTGTGAGGCCTATTGGATTCAGTAGTGTACAGGAAGGATGAAATTAAAGAAACAGTTCTGAAATAAGTATAGTTCTGAATAGTTCCCAGCTACTTACTTTGGGAGAACACCTGCTGAATTTAACAGAATTGGTTTCCACAGTCCAGCTGCATTTCTACTGAACAGTTCAGCCACGTGTGGAGCCATAGTCTATGACCTTTGTGTGCTTATCCACTATGAAAGACCATGGGTCGTTCTGCTGAATACAATTTGTAGGTAAAAAGTAAAAGAAATATTCATGAAAGCCATGATATCTGTGAAGTGGGAATGTGTTGTTGCTGAAGTCTTTTGTTAAATCTCGTGTAAGAAAAAAAAGAAGCACATTTTATATACAAATGCAGGTTTCAGGTAAATATTCCTGATGGGACTTGCCTCTATCTGCTTTATGTTGAAAGTCAAATTCTAAGTTACCTACTGTTGATGAGTGAAAGGAATATATCCTTTATAAATATCCTTTATCCTTCTTTCCCTTTACATTTCCCCATCTTGCTCTGTTTAGCTCCTGAGCCAGCCTGGACTGGGGGAATTCTGTTCTCAGTTCCTACCTTTTGGATCATAACTGTCTTCTTTACTGCACAATTAAAATGACTATAATGTATCTGTCTTGTGGCTTATCTGACCTGGTGTTCTCCTTCTAGTGTCCCCTGTGGACACTTAAAAAAGAACTATTATGAAATAAGATTATCACTATGGAAAATTTTTCTCCTAGTCTCATTTAGTTAGCACTGATATAACTTCTGATAAACTCAAGAGAAACAAAATAGAGTCTTGCATCATCTTTTTCATATTGTATGCAGTTCCTGTGTCTCTGGGGTGCTCCCAAACACAGAAGCACAGTATAATACCGTATCTCCTTTAGTCTTTGTGTTCAAGGTTTTGATAAGTCTTGATATTTTCCTACTGTCCTTTGTCAATCCATCAGGCCATATACTATGGGTAAACTTTTGCAGGCATAGTTGGGTTCACCAGCATTGAAAAAAAATTCTTAGATTTCTTTCCTGAGGGAGGAATTTTGTAGAAGTTTTTTTCTCTCTAATACAGGTTAAAAAAAGATGATTCTATGATGTTTCTGATAAATTCTTAGAGTATTAAGTTTCCTTCAGAGAAATATGTTTGTAAAATGAAAAGAATCTAAATTTTTTTTTCATTGTAGGTTGTTGATACTGAATTTATATCATTGTTCTAAATGTAGTCAAACATATTTTATAATGAAATTATATTGAAGTTTTAGATGTGTCAAGGTATTCATGATACTACTCTTGTACTTCAATTGATGTGACTTTGCACATCAAACATCTGTCTTTGGCTTTATCCTAATGCTCTCCCTCTCCCTACTGCTCCCTAATGCATGTGTCCCTTCTTTCCTGCCTGTTCCCCACACCTGACCACAGCAAATCCTGTCTCTTTTCAGCAAAATACCAAATACATCATTTGTGTTGTACAAATAAGTCAGTCTAATGACCAGAATGAGTGAGGGACCAGAGTACCTGTAGTGCAATAGCCTGTGTAAAAAACAGAGTCCCAGTACACCCAGAACCATTTGAAAACCTGACATTAAACAATTTTTGTAATGTTGCTACTGACTTCAGGACAGCTATTCTATATGTTTGCTCTACAGGAAATCATGCACATGAAAATGTTAACTTACAGAATCATAGAATCACAGAACAGTTTGGGCTGGAAGAGACCTTTAAAGGTCATCTAGTCCAACCCCCCTGCAATGAGCAGGGACATCTTCAAACAGATCTGGTTGATCAGTGCCTCATCCAACCTGATCTTATGCAATATTTATCTGAAGAACGTGAAGAATCTTCTTTTTTTTTTTCTCTCTGTACATTATTCTTCATTACAGATTCAAATATCACTAGAAGAGAAGTTTATTGTTTGCTATCATGGTAAAAAAAGTTAAAGAATGCTTATATTTCATTGCACTTTTTATGAAGGTGTGATATTTATATTTGAAGCTAGTATTGCCAAAATAACCTAACCGCTTCATGCCAAATTTAGCAAGTTAGAACTATGGAAACTTAGGATGGAACAAAATAAATTTCCCTACTTTACAAGAAATTTTCCTTGTTTAGAACAATTTCAAGTTTAAAATATGTATTTCATTGCTATAGGATGATTCTTGTAAATTAATTGAGCAGGAAAGTATTATTTCCCTTATCTTGCAGTCATTTTCTTACAAGTCTACCATTTCTGTCCACCCAGCCCTATCTTCCAAGCAAGCACTCACTGTAGGTCAAGTTATGCACTTGCCTCTTATCTTGGGACCCTATTGACAGTCTCCTACATAAAAGGAGAGTGTTGACCTTAATCTTTTCCATACTTTTGACACCAATATCAAAGGGATTAATTTGTTACTCTAAAAGTTCATGTGATCTTAGCCTATCAAGTTTTTTTAAGTCCAAACTCCTACAAATATTCTTAGCATTAAATATGAAATATGTAGCTGCCTTGGAACAGATACTTCATTTCTGTGTTTGATCAGAAAGTCCTTTTTGTTTACAGTCTTCCTGAGTTTTCTTGAGTGGCCAATTATACTGAATATATACTGAACCTAGTACATGTTAAAAAATTCAGCAAATTCTATGCTCCTACTCTATTTTGAACACAGCTTAATTTGGCCCCTTGGCTCATGTATTCTTACAGGCTATCTGTACAAAGTAGCCTAACTCTTTTCCTCCTAGAGTAAGATTTATCTGCCCTAGTTTTAGTGTTGTGGTTTGTTTTGTTTTTTTTAAATAAATCTCTGTAACCTGCCCTATTCTTTCTTTATAGTCAATGAGGAGAAATGGATACCTCAAGGGAATGATTCTTCTCATCCTAAGATTGGTATCTAAGATAGGTCAGATAGATTGCTCTTTGGAGGTGCCAATTTCTTTCTAGTTACTATCAAGGGAACTTAGGGTGACTGGCTCAGTCTTATGTCTGTAACTTTTAGATGTCTGAAGTTATGTGACATAAATTGTTCTTTCTTATCATAACATTTTCTGAGGATGTGAATAATTAATTATCTTCAGAAAATATTACCTTGAAGACAATAGTGTTTTGTCTGAGACACATAATGTTAAAGATAGCTCAGTGTACATATATTTGGAAAGTTTTGTGCTGCTCTGGCAGATTCTTGGGAAATTTGATGAAGCAAGCAGAGTGAGCACTGGTGCATTACCAGTACTTTTGGACACATGTAACCAGGATTTTATACAGAAAAGTAAAGATTTAAAGTACATTAATGGAATTACCCTCATTTAATGATAGAAATCCACAGTGGTGACATCTGTATGTGTTATAGCCTTTGTAGGCTTCTTTTCTAATCATAGATAGAAATAAGACCTTTCAAGGTACAATACTTCTGACCTATTTCATATGCTCACTTTAAAACGGGTCGAACAATGGTTTTAAAGTTTCTGGTTTTCTCCACTGATATTAAAGCAAGACTGGCGAGTGGGATTAATTCAAGTGCAAATATCAAATTTTTTCACTGTTATTCATGGATGGATCATGAGGAGAAAATAGTACCAAACAGCTCCAAGGGGCCAAAAAGCTGTGCTGTGAAATCTCAAAACTGTTTAGTGGCCCTCAGCTCTTTAGTGTTACATAATGGTAATGTGTTGCTGTGACATCATTTAACAGCTGTGACATTGTACAAATATTTATGGCTCAGATGTGACATTGATTGATAACAAAGTCAACTTCAGCTGTGTAAAGACAATTATTCCACACACTGTTACCTATTACATAATTTTTTAGAAAAGAGCTTAGAACTAATTTACAATGACGGTAGAAAATTGATAATGAGATGCTGAGATTATTTTGTTAATATCTCAAGATTTTGAATATAGACACACATCATCATAAATACTTCTATTTATAAAATGATTTTTGCATTTTTTGCATCTTGGAGACTGGAAATGTTTTCTCTACGAAAGCTTTTTCCTTTTTCAGTGGTATAGGCATCTCCTTACTCTGTTCGAGTTATTGGTATGTTTCTTCTTCCTAAATTTGAGGAATATATTGCTTTTATTGTTCTAAAATCCTTCACCAGCTTGAAATGAATGAGAACATTGGCACAGTATTTTTTGTTCTTTATTTGAAGTTCATATAGATATATAAATATACTTAGGAATAAAATATTTTCCTTTTTTATGTCTTGCAAGAATATTGCTATGTAATCCTTTAAGTATTTTTACCTTCTATTTCCAGATATCTTTCCTTTTACTTTTATATACTGTTCCTACAACAAATTGCCCTGTCTCTTCAAGTCAGCTTATAGACTTCTCCCTCACAATGCCTTTATTTCTATACTTTTAAATTCATCAACAATTTTAATCATGTCTGTATTTATGTGTACTAAGAAAACTCTGTCAAGACAGAAAAACATTATGAGGAAAATAAATAATAAATAAAGCAGTGACTTTATTTATTCTTTTTACAGCAGGACTTGTATATATTTTTCGTGTTTGAGTATTAATTTATGAATATGATATTATTTTGTTTTGAAGAGTGCCAAGCAGCCTTGTTTTTCATAGTCTACAAATTGCTGCATCTAGGCTCTAGTGATACAATAAATAACAATAATGTGACATTAAGAGAGAATATGGTCTACGGTCACTTGTGAGGGCCAGTGTCACTCACTAAAGTTGTGGAGATTCTGTTAAAGAGGGTGACATATGACAGCCCCACCTTTTTCCACTTTACTAATTTTTAGGAAAAAAGTTGCCAAGAGACAAGAAAAGATTTTCTATGATACAAAACAATGTGAAGAGGATTATATAAACCACTGAGTGATTTTTATTTTTACTCCCTCTTTGTTATTTATATCACTCCACTGGAGCTTTACAGACAAGTTACAAAAAATTACATGACCAGCAATCTGTGGAAAATGCAATCAAATATTTTCTTATTTTTGCTTGGAAGAACAGTAGGCCACTAGGTAGAATGAAACTGAAGGATAGGAGCATAATTTTTTATCCATTTGTATGTATTATTTTTTTTTGTATACCTGGAGATTAAGAAACTACTGATGTGGTGCAAACTAGGAAGAGTAAGCATCACAAAAACTGCCACCATATGTGGATATATATCCCCAAAGCACACAGTTCATCACTTGATTACTCTAGTTTGATGCCTTTAATTTGAGTTGTAAAATTTCATAGGTGGTCACACACACACAGGAGTGGCCCAGGGCAGTGAGGTGAGCAGCACTCACCCCTGCTACACCGTGATGTGGGCTGGTGACATCGGCACCTCGAACACACCTGGCCTCACAGCCAGGCTCACAGCATTCCTGAAGCACACACACAGCATGGACTTGCTCTGGAGAGTAGCAGCTGTGGGAACTTCCACAGAAATGCAGAGCCACAGAAAATATATCCCTTCCCTCTTTACTCAGCCAAGCAGCTTCCAGTTGAGACAACTTGCAATTTAGGTAGGAAATGAGAAAATTTTTGTCAGTCTTTTTCCCTGGTTAGTATTTATACCCATGCCTTTCTCCTGCTCCAGTTTTCTGGTGAGGCAAGAGCCCCCAAGTTTGCCTTTTCATGGATGTTTCCTGCTATTGCACCCTCACCAAAGTACAAAAAGATGTGGGATTCCTGGAACCAAATGGAGGCAATTTAGAAAACTGGACTCTTCAGATGAGTGAATGGTTGCTGATAAAAAGAGACTGGCTTTAAAATCCTTATGCCTTGAGCTGTTTATGCACTTCACACTGCGTGGTGATTAGAAAATCAGAAGCAGACTGGTGAGGACCAGAACCTGATTTCCTCCACATCCAACCAGAGGACACTCAGGACCTGAATGCCAAGTGATCTTTCTCTCCTGTTCTCACTTGCCACAAGACTTTAATTCCTTTTCATATACTCAAACAGTTACACGTGTGTCCCGTTCTGCTATAAAAGGGAGACTTGGGGAGGATTCTTTTTGATAGATTTCTGGGATGAAAATAAAGCACAAATGCGACAGTATTAAATCTGAAAACCATTTATTGATAAAAAATGGGTGTTTTTACTAAAGGGGGATAGAAAAAGCAGTAGAGAGGGGGAAAATAAAGAGGGACAAAGAAACTCTCCAATCGTGGAGTCTTTCTCTGCCCTGGCTGGCTGCTAGGAGAAGCTTCTCCGGATACAGGGATGTCAGCACGTGTACAGCTCTTGTAGGAATTCTTCATCTCATGTATAACATATGTTGAGGCGCACATAAAAATCAGATTGGTCCCTTTCAACACGACACCCAAACTTTGCACTCAACCAGACTAAAAGTATATGAATTTCTTCCAGATGAGTTTCAAATCCAGCACAGACCCTTTATGGGGGAACTGCATGCAGCCACTAGGGGAGTGTATACAGTCAGAGACCACCACCACCATCTACTCTTTGACAAATACAAGCCTGCTCAGCTAAGTGTCCAAACTTTCAGGAATACACCTGATTCTAGATTGATAGGGGCTATTTCTCTCTGAGAAGGGACTTCTGCATCCAGAAATATGTATGGAGTGTTACCTATTGACTACTTTATGCAGTTCCTTTGCGATTGCAAAATGGTTTTGTAGGTCATCTTTCTCAGGCTCTATTTAGTCATTTCAGAACAGTCTGGGAAGGTGTTTAAGTCAGGATCTGTGAGCCACTCGGTTAGAGCAAGCTGTCTGTATCTGGCATGAGGAGAGATCAGCAGGGTCAGGCCATCATGTTCACAGCATCACAGAACATGCTGAGTTGGAAGGGACTGTCAGGGATTATTCAGTCCAACTTTTAGCCTGCACAAGACATCCAAAGAGTCACACCTGGAGTGTGACTGAGAGCACTATCCAAACATCTTGAACTCTGCCAGGCTTGGTGCTGTGACCACTTCCCTGTGGAGCCTCTTCTGATGCCCAGCCACCCTCTGGGTGAAGAACCTTCTCCTAATAACCTTCTCCTAATATCCAACTTAAACCTTCCCTGACACAACTTCAGGCTGTTCAATGTGGTCCTGTCACTGGGTACCACAAAAAGATCAGTATCTGCTCCTCCTCTTCCCCTCATGATGATGTTGTACCTGCAATGAGGTCTCTCCTCAGTCTCATCTTCTCCAGGCTGAACAGACCAAGTACCCTCAGCCACTCCTCATATAGCTTCCCCTCAAGGCCCTTCACCATCTTGTTTCCCTCCTTTGGACATTCTCTAACAGCTCAGTGTCTTTCTTACATCGTGGCACCCAGAACTGCCCCCAGCATTCGAGGTGAGGCTGCCCCAGTGCAGGGCAGAGCAGCACAACCCCCTGCCTTGCCCGGCTGGTGATGTTGTGCCTGATGCCCCCCAGGACAGGCTTGGCCCTCCTGGCTGCCAGGGCACTGCTGGCTCATGTTCAGCTTGCCATGACCAGGACCCTGGAGGTCACAGATTTTGTGTTGGTACTGACCAGCATTGCACTGGTAAGCATTTTACATTCCTCTAAGCAGCTGTATCTCCTTCTTTCTCTCTTTGCAGCACTGACACCTCAAAGGGTACAAGCACAAATTTCCTGAAGGGGTAAACACTCAAATAGTACTGGGATTCATGTCAACTGTAATTATTTCATGTAT
>VZRX01015373.1:18197-40858 GCA_013398075.1 Notiomystis cincta | reverse complement strand
TACTGATTCTGATTGCAGTACAGTTCTAGGACTCAGTGTAGTCTGCTGCACCACCCATAACTGAGTTAAAGAAAAATAAGTCTTTTTAACTTTATCAGCTTGATAATAATACAGGGTTTAATTGACCTCACTGCAGCAGAATTTCTAATTCTGAAATAAAAAGTGAAAAGTCAAGGATCTTAAATTTTGTGTTAATAGATCTTAATGAATCACCCTGAAATAGCTGGCTCAAACAAGTCAGAACACTGTCAGCCAGCTCAGTTTGCCAAGAATCCATTTCTCTTCTAGGAGATAAATGAGGTTCCTCAGTGTGGAGAATGCAGAGTGCTAGTGTTATGCCCTTTTATTTTAGAGTTGATTTATTCCAGTTGTGATGAAAGGTCACAAATTTCAGTGTTCCTTTTTTGCTCCCTTCAATTCTTCCAAATGAAATTTTCTAGAGTAGGGCTAATACAACATCTGAGAGTACACTTTGTGTCAGTCAGTTCTCCTATCATTATCTTTGTGATTCAAATGACCATTATTAAGAGATATTTTAATTTTTGTCATTAGTAATGTCTATATTCTAAAATCCCATGTGTCTAGTGAGTTAATACAAAACTTCTGTATCACTACAGGGTATTTTGAATTAATCCCTGTATTACCTATCACCTCTAATGTTTTTCAACAGGCCCCTTGTATGTTGACCTTATCATGTCAATGAATTCCTAGGGAAAAAGAGACTGTGTAAATAAGTGTCTGTCTGCCAGCCAGGTGACATTGGCTGGTATGACATTGTATTCTGCAAATGCCAGTTGGTCTTAACTTTGGAACAAAGTCAAATTCAAATGCTACTTGATAATTAAAACTTTCAATGAGTTATGTTGAAATACCACATAGGGAAGAACTTATTTGGAATATATAATCAAGTTGTATTCTTTATCCTGAAGAATGGAATTATAGATTATGATAATGAAGATGTTAGGAGATAGATTATAAAACCAGTTTCAGAGCTATGAATGAAAAGAGATCAAAAGGATCATGTGAAATTATTCTACATTATGCTCTTATTTAACTTAATAGTGACAAGTAGAGGAAAGGGCTGAGTGTTGGAAATCCCAGAAGTGAAAGATTGATAGAATTTCAAATTACTGTTTATTACAATAAAAAATCTGGACTAAGGCTTAGTGTTAGATAAATCATGTGAAGCATAATAGTCCTCAGAACTATGGGGCAAAAGAAGATTCTGTAGGAAACACAGTAAGGTGGAAAATTTCCACTTCCATCTTAAACAAATATTAAGGTTTGTCTAAAATACAGAATCTCCTGATATGGCATTGTCTTCAGGATACCTGGAAACATTCTTATCTGTGCTTCTAGATATTCTGAGATGAATTATTACTTGAACTGTGTTTTGAAGTCTGCAAAAGTGTGATAATGACTTTGCAATTATAGTGTTTTTAAGCATTGTTTGGTCAAGATATGAGAAGAACACAGTAAAAAATTATTAGTCACAGTGCTGAAACTGTGACTTTTTCTGCACAGGTTGCAGATCCAGTGAATAAGGGAAGAGGTAATCAAATGGCACAGATAACTTAAGTACAGGGATAGTACTTCAGAGAACAATTTTCCAAAATTAATTTTGAGTATTTGAAATAAACTGTTGCTGGATTTGCTATGTATATCATTAGAAATTCTAAGGCTTCACTTCAACATTTCTTTATTCAGTTAAAGATCATTCGTTTGTTCAGTTCACTGACTTTAGTCAATTCAGTTCTTCCTCAATTTTACTTAACTTCTGACTCGGAGACTGTCTTGTTTCTCCTCAGCTTTTTCTTCTTTAGACTAAAAAAAGGAAAAAAAAAAGCCATTTTTTTTCATAAGCTACACCATTTAGGTATTTGATCATCCTTGATTTTTCTCTTTCACACTGTTCCAAATTAGTCCACCTTTTTGGGGAATTGCACAGAAATCTTACAGCTCCTAGCCAGGGTTGTATTTTTCAATGTGTTTGTTCAATTTCAATGTAGTTCTTGTTGCTATACCAATCAAAGGACAAATAATAAGACAATTTTCTAAGGTCCCTGTTAGTGAAATTTGTGCAACTCTTGCTAAAAGTCTTTCCCTTTCTCAACTCTTTCTAATAACCCTAAAGAGTACAAATAGCCTTATTAATTTCTTTAAATGTTATGATATTCGTAGTTCATTTATGCATTTTCTGAAATAAGGCCCAAATTCTAACATTGAGTCATCCTCTATTAGAACAAGGAAACCCTTACAACTTCTTTTGTTTGCAATATGCAGAAATCCAAAATCTGTTTCATGCAAGTGAAGTCAAAATCCAGCACTTTAAACTGGAACTGTGCCTTCACTATTATATTCATAGCTTTTTATTATTTTTAATAGAATTCCTTCTGTTGGAATTTGGCTTAAAAATGTAAGTTATTTAACAGATATAATTAGGTTGCTAAGCATTAACAGTTAATTACCATATTAATAAACAGTTATTACTCCCATTCTATACTGAACCATGCCAAAGCAGCATTATTATGCATGCATTGCTCTTAGGCAACGTAATTGTCCTTAAAGGAAATCATTACAATTTAAATGAAATTGGGAGCTACTGGTTAGGGAAGGCTGTAGGGCATGCACAATACATACTAAGCAAGGAACTGTAATTTCCCCAAATCTCATCTTTTCAGTAATTTCACATCACAGGGTTATCTGTGTTTAGTTAAGAGGAAAACAGTTTATTTTTCCTTGCAATTTTACAAGGACATTACTTAACCAAGGATAAGCCAGTCCCCAAAAAGAAGGCAATGCAGAATCACTGCATCTTAGTATTTAATATGGGTTAGTAAACTATTACCATGACTACTATGACCGTGATTTAAAACTTGTTTTATTTCAGACTGTGTTCTAAGGAATGGATTTGCTGTCCAAAGCAATGTCAAGCACAGACTGAAGACTGGAAGGCTGGAAGCACCCCGAATAACGTCCAGGCTAAAATATATCTCTGTATAGAAATAACTGTGTCTTTTTGCTGACTAGTTTTGCTTGCTTTAGCATGATCTTTCTCTATGTTTAACACATACACAAAGGACTTGTTCTCTTCTATGACATTTTTTGTCATATGAAGGTTAATTGTTTGACTTAATCTCTTTGACATCTGTTAAAATACAAGGAGTTTGAACATTAGTTCTTGCTATGTTCTTAGACTGATAACTAATTAATGTTTTACACCGCCATAAACATTTCCTTAGTTTAAGTAAATGACTCACATTTACAAAAAGGTTGTATCATGCGTGGGTGCTAAGGATTTTTCAGATGAATTAGTCAAAAACTCAAGATTAACTTTATTAATAAGCATTGTTTGATAAATGTGACACATAGCAAGTGATGTGTCTCATAAAGTACTGTAATAGAAAACAATCCCTAGCCTGTCAGAAGCAAGACATATTCAAATTTTTGGGGCTTTTTTGCAAAATAAGTGCCAAAAGAGCTAAGAAAATTCCTCTAAGCCATATTAGCAACAAAAGTCTGCCTTATGTTTGATTTTTCATACAATTTGAACCCTTTATCTTTCAAATATGTTAGGCTGAAGTAAAAGTGACTCATCAGTATCCAGTTGAATTGTGTCAATATAAAACCAGAATGATAGAGATCAAGCCCAGTACACACAAATTGAAACCGAGCATCTTTGAAAAGAAGCTCTCTGTCCTGTCTTTAATATGAGCTTTCAAGGGTGAGATTCTTCTTTCCTCGTCCCCAGTGTCAAACAGGAATACTGCTTTGAGTCCTTGACATACACAAGAACAGTCTGACCTCCTTTCTGCTGCTACAACCTGCATCACAAGAATAAGCTCATGTGACTTTCAGAATCCATACTTATATTGCTTTCAATAAATATTAAAAAGAACTTTTTCAATATTGAGTGGCATTTGGATATAATTCATTATTTCCACCTTTATTGGCATTTGAAGACTATGATTTACTGCTAGAATCTGAATGTGTGACCCTACACAATAGCCTTGTCATTCCTGGGTTTTACCTTGTGCAATTGGATTGCCTGTAGAGGAAGGTCATCAAGGCTGTCAGGGAGGGGTTATGGCATCATCACAGCTGGCATGAGGTAGAGAGCAAAAACTTGTGATTAGATATGTGCCACTGCCAAAGAAAGCCAGCTGAACTGGGTTCAGCTCACTGCTCTGAAATAGGTAATAGACTCCTGGCTGTAGAGTTCCAATCTGATACTCATTGTGCTACCAAAATGCTTTAGGGACTTTTGAAGAACACGAGAAGCTCATAACACACATTCTAAGGCATTTTTGGTGATGTCAGGCCACCACATTCCCATTTAATTACAAAAATCCAGGCTTGGAGATAAATTCCAGAGTTGTTGCTTGCATCAAATTTGAAGATAAACCAATGAGCTGTGCAGTAAATTTAGTCATGTAACTAAATACCACTAGAGCTACTCGATGGGATTTGATCCCAAGTTTTATTCCAGAAGGAATATGACATTTTAATCTCATTCCTTAGGAGTAGGTATGGCTCATGTGCATCTGTTTATGGTCTCCCACCCGATATTAGAAGAAAAATGTCCTTAGACTGAATGAGATGGCAGTGCAAGACAATGTTCAGATAAGTTAGGAATGCTTCGTTTGAAGCCAGAAAACTCTATATAGGGAACCTTGCCAAATAAAAAGCAATAATTTTGCTGGAACTTCTGGAAGGACAAGAGGTCGTCTTGTGCAAAATGCAGGCTATCAATACTGGCCAATAAGATATGGGAGATACAAGGATGAATAGTTGGTGGATAATGGCTGAATAGCTAAAGCTTTTCATGATCATGAGACAGTATCTGTTATCAAAACATCCTGAGGTGAAAATGTTCACAAATAACATTGGTCTATTATTTGCCATTATGGACAATCTTCCCCTCCCATTATTTTAATTTCTAGGTCAACTTTTATGTTCACTGTTTCCTGTTCTTTCTAAAGCCAGAATTATTACCAAAGAAACAGGAATTATTGCTTATCAGACCTAGTCAGTCAAGATAATTTCCCTCAGTTTTCCAGATAGAGTTTGACATAGCATTTCTATTTGATTTACAGGAAATACACCTAACTAAATAACCCTACAAGAAGTGTTTTATAAGTAACAACCCCTGACAAAATGTAGCATTAGTAGAAGGGAAGTATTTGTGTGGAACAGTATATCCTTGTTTTCTTTGGGGGAGTGTTGCAGCGCTTCTTGTTTACTGTAATACAGCATCACAGTAATAATTGGGACAGTATTACCAGTCCTGCATAGGAGCAACTGCATGAAGATTGTACATAATCAATTACCCTTGGTTTTGCTATTACTAATATGCAGTTTTTCCTTCTCTACAAAAATATAACACCTCAGTAATCAGTAATGACTGTTGCCTGACCTCGGTACCCCTTGAGGGTAGACAGTAGTTTCCAAAAATCTTAGTATGAATATACTTATTTACTGGTTTTAGTGAATGTAAGTTTCATTCAAAGAAGCTGTGCCAGTCAGCAAACTGTACAAAAATATTTCTTTTAATTCCAAGAGTTACTAAAGAAAAATACTACCAACGATAAAACTAATTAACATTTCTTTAGATGAATGCTATGGGACATGATATGCACAAATCATCATCTGTGACTTTTCCAAAGACATATAAAATGTAGCTGTGTGATATTAACTCTGAATCCTAGTGATGATTGGCTGCAAACATAATGGATTTTCTTCCTTTGAATGTCATTAGGAACACTTAA
This sequence comes from Notiomystis cincta, assembly GCA_013398075.1. Lineage (NCBI taxonomy): Eukaryota > Metazoa > Chordata > Aves > Passeriformes > Notiomystidae > Notiomystis > Notiomystis cincta. The sequence continues at coordinate 35,090 of VZRX01015373.1, read as the reverse complement.
TTTCTTTGAGAAGTAGCTATCCTTAATATGTCTAAGCAACACTTCTCTTAAGGCTTCTTTTTTTCCTACATTTGTATTTGCATAATTTTCTTATAAGACATTAAAATGATAATATTGATAATATTTTTAATACTAATTGAATTTTAAAATGCTTTTATTTTGCAAAAATAATACTTTACATTTAAGATTTTTTTGTAAGACTAATACTATAATACTTTGTAGTTTATTCTGCAACAAAATTTCCATGCAAAGCCTGATTTTTGTAGTTCTTTAATTTTAAAATCATGAAAACTATTCTTCTTTTTAGATAGTTGAATTTCTACTGTATTTGAAGGGAGCTAAATAATGGAGTTTTATGTCAATCCTAACCATCAAAGCTCTTAGTAGACTTCTAAAAAAAGTCTTTCAATTTTTTCTTCTAAAAGGTGAGAAAGCAGGAAAAGAGGAGAGAGAAAATTTTGTATACCAATGTTGCTGAGACCCATCCACAGGATTAGAAAGCAGTTGATTGAAATCTAGTTTCAAACTCCACTAGGACTTAATTGTGAGAGACAGAACTATGCACCTGCTGTGAGCAAGGATTGATGGGGCAGGGGGAGGCCTCACACCTGCTACCTAGTAGAAACTGTCTTCAGACAAAAACTTGGTGCCAACAGGGCTTTTCTGTGGAGAACTGACTATATGTAATAATAATTTGTGTTGTAGAACTGGTCATATACAATGCTGCAACGTATTAACTATCATCATTAAAATACATCACACTGAATGAAAACAGTGGAACATTTTGAATTTGAAAATTGAACTAATTTAGTTAATACTTAGAGATGTATTTGTTGGCCAGTGAATACCATAAACTTTAACTCCTATGTTGTTCCTAGTGTTTTCCCATGCTTGGAGGAACAGGGTGATGCACTGGTAAAAGCTCATGCCATGGAAGCGGTGGAGAATAAACAAGGAGAATGCATCAAAGGGAAGGAGACAGAGTTAAGGAAACAAGTGATATGGTACAGAAATTGAGGAAACATAGAAACTAAATTAACCTGAGAAATCAGAACAAGATGGGGTATTCCAACACATCTCTGCTATAGGAAACAAAAGGCAAAACCTTCAAAATTTTAGTTCTGCATTTATGAAGATTTCTTTCTTTCCTCCCTTCCCTTGCTGCTTAGGTTATAAACTTTTCAGAGCAGCTGGAGGAAATCAACCCACTATATGCTTGAATGACTCTCTGGGCAATACAAATGAGTCATCAATGAGTTTAGTGTGCAGCAGGAGAAAGACGATACTGGAACAAAATGTTCCGGTGTGTATTTGTGTAGTGTCTAGCATAATGGGTCTCTGCTCCTGACTGAGGCCTCTGGGCATTCCAGTGATGTAAATATTAACTAATAATAATAAAAGGACAAGCACTTTATTTGCATCCATGTTGCCATCTGTTGTGTAGACTGAATCAATATCAAGTACATCTTTAGCTTCATTTACTTTTCTCTAAGTAGTACACTTAATTTGCTGCAAAAATCCTGACAGTTTGAAAAGCGACCGGTAAATTTTTAGCATTGAAAGACATTGTCAATGTTTTTTAAATCTCCTTGCTAATCAGCAGTAGCTGTAGGCTGGAATTAGAAATAACATATTGATTTAGGACAACAAAGATGATTGAGGAACAGGATCATCTCTCTTATGAGGAAGGCTGAGGGAGCTGGGCCTGTTCAGCCTTCAGGAGAGACAACTGAGAGGGGACCTCATCAATGTCTGTCATTATCTGAAAGGAGGGTGTCCAGAGGATGGAGCCAGGCTCTGCTCAGGGTTGCCAATCAATATGTCAAGAGGCAAAGGACAGAAATTGATGCACAGGAAGTTCCTGAATACAAGGAAGAATTTTTTCACTGTGTAGGTGACCACACACTGGAACAGGTTATTCAGAGGAGTCTCCCTCGCTGGAGATACTCAAGAACCATGTGGACACAATCCTGTGCCATGTGCTCTGGGATAACTCTGCTTGAGCAGGAAGATTGGACAAGATGATCCACTGTGGTACCTTCCAACCTGAATCATTCTCTGATAGGGCTGCCGAGTTTGCTGCAATTAAAATTATAAATAATGATAATTTTCATAGATATTCTTTGTGAAGAAGGTGCCATACTACTTACACAGCAAATAGAAACATTTTTTCTTAGATGATGGGCCATAACTAATGAATTAATGTAGATTTTGCTTTCTTATTTTTGCAATATATTAATAAAGTTCAGTGCCTAGTAATTACTAGTATGTTTGGAAAGACAGAGGAGACCACCAAAGTGGCTGTGGCTGTTTGCCATTGCCCTTCTCAAACAAGTGTCCAAAACAGTTCTCACATTTCTTCAGGTATGTGACCTGAATTTTTTCTCCAAATAGTAGAGGTGCTTATGCCTTGGGGCTGGAGGGACACAACAGACTGTGAATATTGCCAATGTGCTGTACAAGAGGCTAGATTTAAACTTGGCTCAGACAATAGAGATCTGCCCCTGGCTGCCTTATGTGTAGATATGAGTAACAGAATCACAGAATGGCTTGGGTTGCAAGAGACCTTTAGGATCTATTTCCAATCCCTCTGCCATGGCTGGAATGCCTTCCAGCAGACCAGGTTGCTCAGACCAACATCCAACCTGGCCTTGAGCACTTCCAGGGATGACGCATACACAACTTCTCTGTTCCAATACCTCACTACCTTCTTGAGTAAAGAATTGCTTCCTATCTAATCTAAGTCTCTCCTCACCTAATTTAAAACCATTCTCTTGTCCTGTCACTATCTACACATGTAAAAAACTGGCCTCACTGGTCTTAGATTTTTGCACCCATCTTTTTCACATTACAATTACAATATGGATTAAAACATGACTGTTAGAGACTGAGAAATATTAAATAATGGAAAGAATAATATGTTGCTAGGAAGTTATATGAATGCATCTAAACTTGAAACAAGCAAACAAACTTTTGTTTTAGTATGCCCAAATGTGTGGTAACAGACTGAATAAACTGGAAAATAAGAAATAATATTCCAGGACTATGTGACTGGGGAAAAATAAATTCAATTATCAGAGGATTCATCAGCTGTATATAAACTCCCATTAAGACATGTGAACTGAAAGAACTGGTATGAATATTGCATATACAAGCACAAAAACACTGGTTTGGTGTTGGGACCTCACTCTACATTCAGCAATGTTGGAGTAGCTGGTAAAGTGCTGTCTCTTCCAAGTGTTCACGTTTCAGAGGAGAGTTGATTGCAGTGACTATTTCTTGCTTTATATGATAACATGTTCTAAAATATTGTAAAAGCAGAAAGATCTTAGTAATCTGTAAATGAAATCACTGTTGACACCAGCTTGTCACAGCTTTAGAAATGGGTGGAAATGTTTGAATTTTGTGTGCAATTTCTGTTACAAACGGTATAGCAAAATTAGGCGTATTAGAAGGAGTTCTATAGCCATGTATATTTTATTTCTTAATGGGAAATTTCTTTTGACTTGCACGTCTAATTTATCTGTTTTAGATTTCCCCTCCTATGTGTGGGGTCAGAAATTTTTCTCAAGTCATTGGCCAAGTAGGTGCTTTCTAGGACAGCTTCTCATTACTTTCTCATTTAAGATAGACTCACGTAAAGGCAGGGTAGATTTATTGTACTTTAGGGGTTGAAATAGGTAAATTAATAGATATTTCATATTATTAATTTGTATGAGGGAAGTACAAAAATTATTCATAATGTCCTGTAAATTAGATCTCTTTCCATTAAACTCACTTGGAATACTTTTTACTTGCTTTCATTCTGCTAATGTCTAAAGAAACTGTAAATTGGTGCAATCGTAACGTCAGGAAGCAAGAAAGTCTAAGTCATGGTAAGTTGGGATCCTAACTGTATTGTCTTCAGGGTTCTTGGTGTGCAAACTCATGCAAATCAGCTTTCTCCTCTTTGCTTTAAAGGAAATTCCCAATTGTGTATCTTTACAAATTATGCTCTTTTTTTTTTTTTTTTTTTTTTTTTTTTTTTGGTACAAGGCTTAAATTGGCATAACTTTCTAACATATCACATATAAATAATTTCAGAGGTTCATACCTCTTAATCATCTTACCAAACTTAACACAGGCCGGGGACTCTTTGAACTAATTTGTGATTCAGCTGGAATAGATGTAAATGAAGGATTTAAATGACAGTAATTTTTGATGATTTTCAGCCCCTTGAACCCTTTCACAATGAAAATGAAATGTCCAGAATTAAACTCTGACAACGCAGCTTTCTTCCCTTAGCTACCTCTCCTGAATTTGCAAGTGTATGTAAACTATATACTGAAAAGCACGGAACTGGAATATAAGTTTTAAAAGAAAAAGATGCAATTCTATTTTAAAATTTCCACTGAGAAAAGAAAGCATAAAAAATAAAACCTGGGAAAAAAATAATAATTAAAACTGGTTTCCATCCAACAGAACTTAAGGACAAGTCAGTGAATTTGATTTACCTTTATATCCCTTTTCAAAGCTTGACCTGTAATTACTGTGTAAAGTCTCTTGATTTTCTCTGGTAAAGGAAGAAAGACAGCTATTATCATGCTAGATGATTTTGTTTCTTTTTTTTTTTTAAGTTCACAGTCAAAACAATTCTAGGATGAATGAAAGAAGGAAAATTAGCTCAAAACTAAAAGGATAGATTTTGCCTTCTACTGTTCTTTTGCATTGGTATGGGTATGAATTTTAACCCTGGCAACACTTATGATTGCATTTAATTGGAGCATAATTTATTAAATGAATTCTTTTGCCAGAATTTCAAGTGTTCTGGGAAGGCTGTTTTTATAAACCCAGAGAAAAGGCAGAAGAATTGGAATTATGTTCACATCTCTAGCCAGAGCAGTTAGCACTGAAAAGCACCTACAGTCCAGATTTGGAATGGGGTATTTTATGTTTGTTTGTTGCCAAGGTGGCCTATTCTGATGTTACATCTTGACAGCAATCATTTAAGACAGACAAGGGGCAAGGAGCATCTGTTGTATATAAAATACAGTAACTGCAGTAGAGAATGACTTTGGGGACAGCATGAAAAGCAAATATCACTACAGAGATAGCAAAAGGGGAGACCTTGCTTCAGAATAGGTATTCAGCAAGATAATAGTGAAGATACTTAGGGAAAAGACTGCAGAATATGGCTATGAATCAAGTAAAACACGAATCCAAAACAAATACAACACCATGCTGCTAGCAGGGAAACAGAGTGCAGTATTTGCCTTGTGAATAAGAATATGTTAGGAAAAAAAAGTGGTTTTGAGAAATCTCACACTTATCTTTCTCATTGTAGCTACCATAGGGTACATCTAGGCTTATGACTAGAAAGAAAAGAGGTTGTCTATTAGGTCAAACTGTTTGGATTTCCCACTTGATTAGTATAGATGCTGGTGATTAAAATTTGAATAAAGCTCATTAAACAAAAGCTTCAGTGAAACTAGGATAAATACAGAGTATTTCTGGCTTGGCTTTCTGGCTTGACCTCAGACTTCTCTCATCACTGCCCAGAAATTCCTGGGATATGTCTGACACTTCTTGTTGTCTCTGGACCTGATCCTATCCTGGGCTTGCTGATGATTTCCCTTGGATTTTTCCTTGGATGTTCCCCATTCCTATAAGCTTGTCTGGGGATCTGGACTCTGGGCTAACCATGATTATCACCATCAGTTCTGCTGGTCTAAAACCAGGCATTTCTAATTTTGGACAGTATTAGTATGATTAAAAAAAAAAAAAAAGTTAAAAATTCCACTTCAGTGATAACCTGCCTGCAAGTCTCACAAGAAAAGATATTGAAGTGATAAGGATAAAAGACATGAAAGAAAAGGGGAACCAAGTCTCAGCACTTCAAAGTTGTGAGTGTAGCTACAAAGAGGAAACTGAGCAACAGTTAGAGCCTTTGTCAGCCCATCATGTGGCAGCAGCTGTCTGTCAGTACAATGGCTTCCAATGAAAAACCTGTCTCAGCCCCTTGCCCTTTTACAAACCTTGTGTCCATCAGTTGCACATATTCATACTTAGATTTACAGTGAATTTACTGCTTCGAGGAGAATAAATTTTGGGTCCTCTTTACAGATGCTGTTAAAGAAAAACAATGCCAAAGGCATCAGTGTTAACAAAAAAAAGGAGGGTCATGCATGAGCCGTTTCTCCTTTATGGACAAGCACAGTAGTAACAGCTGGATAAATTCAACTTTGTATATGCTTGAATGAGTCCATGTGCAACACAAATGAGTGATCCATGGGTTCAGCATGATGTAAAAGAATAGCAGGATTGAAAAGTAGTAAATTCTGGTAACATCTGAATAGTCTTCTATGGAGAGCCTCATCGCCATAATGAAATATTGTAGCGAAAGGCTTTAATAGCTGTTTTGATCACTCCTGCTGAAACTAGCTTTTAGAGAAAAAATATGCAAAATGCAGTAAAGCACTTTGAAATGAGAGCAGGGAGAGCTTAGGAGAGCTCTGCCAAAGGCCTGTCACATTTGCTAGCAAAAATATGGGCCGCATTACACCTCTTAAAGTACTGTTGCCAGGCCCCCTGGCCAAGGGGTGAGGCTGACCTCTATGCTGCTATAGACAGCTTTTCACAGGTAGGGCTGCTCAGTGTGTATCCGAGCGCATTAGGGAAGAGCAGGGAAAATAAAGAGACATCAGAACTTATGGCAACACATTAAAGACTTTCCAGAGGAAACTGGCTCAAGAAAGAAATTAATAACAGACTTTTTTCTTTTAATGTTGGCATGGAGGAGGGGTTTTTTGATATGTGGGGAGAATTAGGTTAATTTTTTTTGTTGATTTGGTTCCTCATTCAAGAAGACTACCTTAACAAACAGAATATAGCTATTAAATGTCTTCTAGCTGTACTCACAATACTTGCAGGCATTCTAGTGAAAACTTTCTACTAAAAATCTTTTTACTGCTCTCACAGCAAATATATGAGAGAGTAAATTATGAATTTTTAATCTATTTGCACCAGATACATGATTTCATTTACATTTATCAATTCATTGAATTAAAATTTTGTCAAGAAAAATAATANGTCTTCTAGCTGTACTCACAATACTTGCAGGCATTCTAGTGAAAACTTTCTACTAAAAATCTTTTTACTGCTCTCACAGCAAATATATGAGAGAGTAAATTATGAATTTTTAATCTAAGATATTTGCACCAGATACATGATTTCATTTACATTTATCAATTCATTGAATTAAAATTTTGTCAAGAAAAATAATATTGCTTTTGAATAAACAGTTCAAATGAAGAATTTAAAATCCATGTAATTGAGAGAAAATATGTAGTGAACAGCCACAGGGAATGAATAGAGTTAAGAAAGTATTAAGCTACTTGTGAGCATTTGATATATGGTAAAGAGGCTAATTGTTGTTAAATTGATCACTGTGAATCATTTGTTCTTCTACACTCCCCAAATCACTCTTATTTTGAGCTGATCATGTGGTGCCAACTACAAGCATTTAATTTTAGTGATAGGTACTAAAATAACAGTGATGTCTACTTACAAACAGGAATTTTATGTTGCTTAAGGCATGGCCAGGAAGAGGAGCCCATCTCTATTTAGCACTAATAGAGATCGTATTGCATTAAAAATAACCAAACTGAAAAAGAGATTTTTTTAATTGTGAAGGTAATTTTCTACCTAAATTCTTAAAGAATGGATGGAAAGAAGGTTTGACTATATCTTGGCAAGGCAAGGAGAGAAAATATAGGTACTACATCATGAAACATTTGAAGATTAAAAAAACAAATCCAGAAAGCTCTTTTACATTGGTATAAAACATTGCAAGTGATAATAATCACTATTTTCTTTCATTCCAAAGTTTGATACCTTCTCTGGCAAGATTAATCTTTGCATCATGTTATCATGGAGAAGAAATCACTTAGTATTTAAGTAAGGCTGAACCAAGATGAAATGGGCACACATTGAAAGGATAATAAGCTATTACCTATTCCAAGTACATTTTCCCCAGATACACAGGGGAATATATACTTCTAAATTTCTCTCAGCTTGAATGTTTCCTCTCTGCCCACTCTGAGTACACCTCTGGTGTTAATCAGTTTCAGTTCCAAGCTCCCCCTGGTGAACAGGTTCCCTGCCACTGCAGATTGCATGAATGGTAATTCATACTGAAGCTCACGATGCTTCAAGCAGCTAACCTGCAAGCATATACAGAATTTTTCTTTTTTTAAAGCTGTGGTAGACAAGAGTGAAGCAGGTTTGTTTCCTCCTTTCAATATTATCCCAATCTCATACATACCTTAACTACACACCTTGGGGCATGCAATACATGGCCTCACTTTGATGCTGTAAAAAGATCACTTTGCTGAGCTGCAGCAGAGCCCTCACATTATTCATTTTGCTCTCAGGCGAAAGAAAGAAAGAAAGGAACCAAACCAACAACCATCTTTACACCTTGCCCCTGTGAGTTTCAGCACTGGTCCCTTGCTGGTTTCTATACATTTTGGATATAGCCATTCTGCTACATGTGGACTGAATAAGCCAGGAGAGATTCTCACATAGGTGATGAGTGCATGCCCTTGTATCACCAGATTTTTCATCCTGTTGTGGATGAAAGATAAGTTAATGGTTAGAGAAAGCTTCTGTGCTGTTCATCAGGTCCTCTCTCACAGGTAACTGTGAACAAGGACTATGAGATTTATTACAGAGTGCACCTGTACTGGCGAGAAGAGTCTCTGCAAAGATTTCTGTTATAATCATCAACCAAATTTTTCAGTAACTGAAGCCTTTTCAAGGCAATTGGTTACCAAGTAATGCTATCTTTCACACACAAACTTAAAAGAAAATTATTCTGGATTGCACGCATCTCCTTGTTGAACATTATCCCATTTAGGCCATCAAATTTTAATGACTCTTGTTGTCTGCTCTGTGATAAAAGCAAGAATTTCTCATAACACCATCTGTGGGATTTAGCTCAATGCTGAGCCAAAAGTGAGAAGAAGACATGTAAGGCCCAGGTTCAAAGTGATGCTTGTAACCTGACACCAAATATGAAACATAGCCCATAAACTGTAAATAGGCTGATTTCTTAACATCCTCATGTATTTAATATCCATGTAATGCTTTATACTGGAGCATATACACTTTCATTTCGAAGATCAGCTGTATAAAATTAACATTTCAAACTCAGGAATGGGTCATTCACTTCTGAATATTTTGAATTTTTTGAACACGTGTATATTTTTTTTTCTTTATGATTATTATAAAAAGTCTTTAACTAGCTATTCTCTTCTAATATTTGAAGTTTGAGGTTCAATCTGTCACCTGTTGAAATAGGCAAGTATATCTGGGGCAACAACAGGCATCTCATTAAGGAGATTAAATGAAAAATTAGAAATAACCTTTAAAGAAAGAAAGACAAGTTTAACATCTTTCTTTCCCTCTGCTCCCCATGACTATAATTCATACTCATTTCCTTTAGGTACCAGTCAGTATTTTATGAGAAGTGCCTTGACAGGGAGAAAGGCATCACGTGTCAGGTCACCTTTGTTTTCATCCCACGGCACTTCCTTTTCACTCACTCTCTGCTCTACATGGCTCAATTAAAATTTATGAGACTCACCTGTATCGAGAGAAGGCAAACTAGAAGCAAGTTTAATTCGTAATTTCTGTAAGACATTATGTATTCTGAAAACTGTAAGTGAAAGTGTGTGCTGCTGTGATGGTTTGCCCTCTGTTTAAAGAGTATGACAAGCTTCCTGTCAGAAGCTTAGCCTGACAATCGCTGAAATAAACGGGAATGTTGGTTTTTATTTAACCAAGTGCATGTTCAGACTTCAGCAGTGAAATGCAGAGCACCACAGTTCTGTGTCTGATTGTAGAAATGCTTTTTAATCAGCACTGATCCACAGCTACCTCCTCATCCTTCTTCAGACATAGAATTTCACATTGCTCAGTATCGCTATCAGATTCTTTCCTCAGATTCAGCCCTAGTTCAAGCACTTCACCAAAGCTTCAAACCTTTGAATTTGCAGTTTTCTTCAGAAGCATGGTGCAGTTGCAGTGATAGGACTGAAAGCTTGGGCAGAGGTATTTTCTGGGTGTTAGAGATGAAGTGTATAACCTGTATAACCTGCCATCCTCTGGAGTTCAAATGGTAGGGTCATAGGATGGAAAAGGCCTGGAAATAATCTAGTTCAAACCCTAAAAACTGTAGGTAACTGTCCTGTACAGGGTCTACAGAACATCTGTTTTATACCATCTTGTATATCACAGACCACATAACACTTTCTACCATCCTGTGCAAACTGAAGATTTACGGTAAAGGATCAAAACTCAAAAGTCTCAACCATACAGTACTTCAGAAAGAAAGAAAGCAGAATCTCTGTCTGTGTCCAGGATTCCTGGAGTCAGAGGATATCTGAGAGACAAAAATCTTCACCATGGGCTTTTACCCACATATAGCCTACACCTAGCACTTCTATTACACAAGTTCCTCAGCTAATATTTGTCTTGAAGTGGCTTGTTATTTAGACACTGTATGAGGAAAGTACTTCCTTTGGATAGGGAAAGAAGTTTCCTGCAAAGGAAAAATTACTTAATGCCTCCCAAATGTGTAAGAAAAATGAAAAACAGTAGCTCATTTGAGGCAGGGCTTATGGCTTAGTGAGCTTATTAGTTCTCTGAATGAAGAGTTGTCTGCTCTGCATTTCTTCAGTTTCATGTAATGTACAGACACAAAAACCTCTGTAAACTGAAATTGAACTTATTAAACATCTCATGCCAAATAGAATAAAGTGAAGGATTTAAAAATATTTTTAACATCTATCAAATAGATGCTATGTTAAAGAATCACAATTTCTATTTTTAACATTCAGTGCCATTTGATTTGTTTGCAGGAGGGGATTTTAAAGGAAAGGTAGGGCTATTTTTCTGTGTTTTTCTGCTTAAAAAATAAATAATAAAAACTACAGATCTCAGTTATTAAAGTGAATCTGTCATTCTACATTGATTTCAGATGTATTCTTTTTGCTAGTCCTTTGATAGGAGACAGTAATAATGCAGTAATTGTTTGAAGAAATATGAGTAATATATGTCATATTGATTTAGGAACCTGTTAAAGAACACAGAAACTTTTTTTTAAGTGTTTTTCATACTTGTATGTAGGGCAAGCCCTTAAGTGAAAATATGATTGACAGCTGATTACCAAGGAGTCTTACATATCACTCCCTTGGTGTTAAAATAGCTAAGCTACAAGAGTCAGACAACTTATTGAATTAGAAAAATAATTGTAAATAGGACTTCAAATCTCTGTACAAAATTCTTTCATGCTACAAGAAACTTGTAGACTAAATCAGCTGGTTAATATTGATTCCTCCAGTAGTCTATTAAATGTTGACACCTATAACTATGTTCAAATGTTGAGATGTCATCATTTGCACAAGAGGAAGAGCATGTTGGCCAAATTTGCCCAAAGCACCTCTAACTTACAAAAATCTGTAATTATAGGAGCATCTCTAGACCTCAAGATTTGTTTCTTAACTAGAAAAATAACATCTTAAATTCATTTAAGAGCTTCTTCCTTATGATACATAAAATATACCAGTTTGGGTTAGAAAACAACTATGGGATTAATTCTGCTAAAAAAACAAAAGAACCAATTGACACTCTAATGCTTCCTTACTTAATCTTCATATATAATTTATTCATCATACACTGCAATTGCTAAATCATTTAAGAATAAATGTTCATTGTAAGAGGAGCATCACTGTAGTTAGATCATTATGTACTTCCAAGAAAATGTATTACTCTAGAAAGAAAGAAATATTTTTAGCTTTCGTATCTTCAATTTTTTTTGATCTATCTTATTTTCTCTCTCTTATGTCAAACCTTCATCTTTTAAGCTCTCATTCAGAAAAAACTTATAAATTGATAAATTTAAGTATACATTCAAAGATGATAAGACTGAAGGTTGTGGGTTTTGAACATGGTTTATTATTTTACTAAGCTGCAATTATTTTTACAAGTTAGGGACATACAGAACCATCTAAGCTTGCTGTCCTTGCCAGAGAAGTCACTCGTTATACCATCCTTGAATCTGTGTGACAGTATAATTCTTCTGCAACATAGATGGACAGACCTGTACTAACTTCTCCAGATAGTATAATTTTTAAAAATGTCACATGACTACCAGACACACTTATTAGACTTTCTGTGTTTTAGTTTCTACCTCTGGCATGTGGGTGGCAATACTCTGGTGGCAATACTCTTACCTAATTTAAATCACTAAGAAAGTTGTTTATTTACCTTAAACTTGACAGCTGGGTGGAATTCAGTTCCCAAAGCACTGAGTCTAGTGACATTTTAAGTATTTTGATATGTCTTGTGCTGCTCTCAACAACAGCTCCAAAGGGGTCCCTTTAGTTGTGTCTGCCAACCCATTCTTCAGGTCTCATGTCCTATAACTCTTGAAACAGACAATCCCTATTTTGAGGAAACTGAACTTTGTCTTGGCATCTTCAAAGGGGATAAATTGCTTTCTGGAGGTATTCTCTGTTTTCATGGGATAATTAGAGTTTGGGACTACTACTTTGGAAATGGTGACTAAATTTTAGGTGGCTGAAATTAGGTGAAATAATTTTCATTCCATGCCTTGCATACACCTGGGTTAATAATCAATCTCTACTCTGAGACATAATTATATGTTCTATATAATTATATATTCTAATAATAGTGAAAATTGTATGAAATACAGTACACTAAAACCTTGGCTAAGGTATATAAAATGTTAATATGAAGAATTGTGTGTACAATACTATAATCTTTTATTTGAATGCAAGCTGGAGATAAATTTTAGTCTTCAACTTGTAATGGCTATATTTTGTTGCCCAGTTTACAGGCTTATAAATATGGCACTTGCTCTAAATCTATGTTTCTCAGCCTCCTTTAAGTAAAATGTGAAAAATGAAAGCATGATATTCACATTAGAAATTATATCAATTACCTGTGATAATAATGTAATTTTTATATGTGTATGTTCTAAAAACTTTAGAGAGAATATTTCACAAGCTAGGAAAAGGAGAATTGAACAACATAAAGTTATAATTTCTTTTTGCTTAAACTTGCAATATTTTTTCTAGTACTTTATGGTACCTATATTTTAATGTTATGTTTTTGCAGTAATACAATGTTGTGGTTTATTTCTTAGTAGGTCATAATCACCTACAATTCAAGGTCAATCCATGGCATTTCAGCTATGCCTAAAAGCTACCTGACCAAGAGTAAGACAAAGGAATTATGGAGGTGTTGGTACTTTGCATAAGAATATTGGAGTTTCTGATTTTTAGATTTCGTTACATTTATTTTAAAATGCTACAGTTTCCTGACTTTGTCTTATTTCTTGCAGTATATTCTAATAAAATCTTTTTATAAAGTAATGGAGAGACATATGTGAAAATTTGTGTCAATGAATTTTAAGAGATTTTGCTTTATTGTTTTTTTTTTCTTTTTAATAAGAGAAAACTTAATCTTATATCTCTGTTTATTTCCAACTCTGTGTTTTAAAATATTCTCAGGCAGGTAGATGCTGAGATAGCCTGCTTTTGCTGAGTACCTGTTAAGCAAAAGTTCTCACAGCAGCCCAACTTCTGAGAACCTTTTAAGCTTTGCTTCTTCTCTAGAATTAGTAGATCTGTCTAGTCCTGCAAAAATCATAAACTCCCCAGTCCTCAGTGAAGACAGAAGAATAAACCACATGTACTTTTCCTAAAACATGCTATTTTGGGGATATGCTGTTCTGAAATACATTAGGATAATGTAAAATGCAAATTACTACTGATTTTCCAGCATTTTTGCGAATGCCTCGTCCAATTACCCTCAAACTTTCTAGGGGAAAAAAATAAGTAATCTCCTTTCAGAATACCACACAAGAGAAATTTCTAATAGAACAGTCTGAAGTTAAAATTAGATGTAAGGGCCTAATTGAGCTTGTAATGGAAGGTATTAGAACCTTAGCCATGGAATGACTACCACAGCTCAGTAATACCATCTATTTCAGAAAATCATAAAGCTTTAGAGACAGACTGCCTGACAGATTATTTGGAAATAACAGGCCAAAAGTACTAGCCAAGAAAGGTCTATCACCATGCTGATACTGCCATATACTGTATAGCAGGAAGAAACCCTTGTCCTGACTAACATTGCCCACATTTGTGTTGAAAATCTAGAAAGCCAATACTTTGGGGACTGTGTTTATTGAAGTCAGATGAGCAATTCTAGGTTCTCAATTATATAATATATCACAAAATATTATAAGAATCAAGCCTTAATTCACATATTAACACAGTAATTTTTCAGCTTTTGGCTAAGGTGCCACCACTTTTCTCACCTGGGTCAGCTCCATATTAATCACACTTATAGTTTGTAACACATCTGAATGTCTTGGACAAAATTTTGCCTGTGGGAGTAAATAGCTTTCCTCCTACACCTTTATGCCTGAAGTTTGGCCTTAAGAGACCAATTTTTATGCAGTTAATTTGTCCTGCATTAATTTCACTTAAATTTAGACATTTAACGTAAGTGGTTAAATTGTGATTGGCACTGCTACAAGTCATTCAGGTCTCCACTGACTATGTGAGGAGCTGACAGGAATGGTGCTTGGTTCTGTACCTAAAGCTACCTAGGATAAATATTATTCAGTGTGCCCAGCCCTCCCAAGTCAGGTGACACATGAATAGGAAGAAAGAAGTATTGACTCCAGTCCTCAATGCAGTATCCAAGACAGCTCTGTCTTTTAAAGAGAATTGCCTTTTGCTGCTGGATTAAAGATTAAACCAGATGAGATTTACTATCCCACTGATGAGCTGAGTAGCACTGGTATGTGTCTGAAAGTATCTTGTTTTCTTAGTGTCTCTCAGTTACTGATCAACGGACACAGTGCTTCTTTCTCAGTTTTAAATTAAATCTTTAATCTTGTGCAATTTTTGTTTTGTTTTCTCTTCCATATTTTTAAGACAGGTGGAATTGAGGACAGATGCAGTCTGTGGAGTTTTAGGAACTTGTGGAGCAGCAATCAGTGGAAATATGTCCAAGTGGAGACCAGTGACGAATGGTGTTCTGCTGGGGTCAGTGGCATGGACAGTGGGACTGAGTGCACCCTCAGCAAGTTTGATGATGACACCCAACTGTGTGGTGCAGTTAACATGCTGGAGGGAAGGGATAACATCCACAGGGACCTGGACAGGCTTAGACTAAGTAAACTTCATGAAGTTCAACAAGAGCAGGTATAAAGTCACTAATATGAGTAGGGGCAATCTCAAGCATAAAGTCAAGTTGAGTGGAAAATGCAGCAAAAGCAGCATGACCAGCAGGTCAAGGGATATGATCCTTCTGCTCTACTGCACTCTCATTGGACAGATGGCTTTAAACTGAAAAAGGGAGTTTAGTTTAGTTATAATGAAGAAATTCTTTACTGTGAGACATAGGTTGCCCAGAGAAGTTGTGGATGTTCCATCCTTGGAGATGTTCAAAGCCAGGTTAGATGGGGCTCTGGGCAACCTGGTCTAGTGGAAGGTTGATCTCCCTCCATGGCAGGGAGGTGGAACTAGGAGAACCTTAAGGTCTCTTCCAATGCAAACTATTCCATTTTTCTAAGATATGATGGAGGCTATGTGTTTTGCTCTTTAAATATCTACACAGTGGTGACTGTGCTGGTGTCTCTGTTGCAGCTGAGCATTGCTAGTGGGTACATGTACTGCTTGTGAATGACTGAGCTCTGGGCGGCTTTTAATTAGCCTCATTTAATTTAGTTATTCTATTTTATTGAGGAATCATACTCTTCCTAGAGTAGTACATATTTAGTGGTCCTTGGATTTCATTAATTTTCTGGTTTATATTTCAATATTTTTTTGTTTTATTAAGCCAAATCCAAATAATTCTTTATAGGTAAACAAAGAATGGGTTTTTATGGTAATACCAACCAGTAGGTCCTGTTCAACAGTAAGAGGAATTGTACCTTGAAGAGTTCCTGTTTCTCTCTTTGACTGCAAAAGATGACAAATGTGTTCAGCAAAGGTATAGGTCCACACTGTAGACCTACAAAACTGGTTCTTGCAAGACCAAATCTTACTGAACCTTTGGTTCAGAAGTCCTGTGAAACATTTACATTTTGTTCTCCCTTCTGCTTGTGGGTAAGATGTGCATGTTGCCCTGCAGCATCAGTGTCTGACAGAAGCTAAATGTGATTTTTGGCACAAGATCACCCGTGTGCCTTTCTGAAAGGATGCATTTCTAGTAGATTGTGACTGAGCTGAGGTAGCCAGTGCTGGTTTGCCAATCTGGTTACTTGGTCTACTATTGCAGAACCACAGTTTTTTGCTTGTGTATAACAGCAAGGTGTCAGTGATACACATCTAATAGAGTTGAGGTGATGAAAATATTTTTTCCTGCTTGTAGCCTATATTTGTACTGGCCATGTGCTGAAAGGAGTTGGGGGAGCTGCTGGGTGGTGCTCTCTGGTGGTACACTGTCCCAGAAACAGCACTCATGGGGTTTTCATCTTATTTTCACACCCTCAATAGCATCAATATATCAACTCTTTGTCTAAAAAATTGTACATTCCCAATTACTGTAAGACATTATAGATCTTAATGTCATGGAAATATTTTTGAGGTAATTTCTGTCTATACAGACATCATCTCTGAAGTTGCATTGAATTTGAGGTGGTGACAAAGATGTGTAAAGAATGTTTTTTTCTTAAATATAGTGCATTTATTATTTATAAGTGGATTTCTCTTCTTGTAGGAATTCAGAGCACATATCTATTGCAGTTAATGGAAACAAAAAGAATGAACTGCCTGCGAGAATCGGAGAGAATTTTAATAATAACAGATA
>VZRX01015373.1:0-18190 GCA_013398075.1 Notiomystis cincta | reverse complement strand
AAAAAAAAAAAAAAAAGTTTGGAAATTTTTGGATTCCATTTTCATTTATATCTTGAGAACAGAAATTTTGGAATCTCTTTGGCTGGAAGTACAGCAATTATTTTTGTTATGCTCATTATATTGTACATCTATCCATGCCACAGCACTCTCAGCATGAGTCTTTTCTCAGCCTTGTTGTTCTGCTCTTAGGTAATTCATTCTGTCTTTAATTTTGCTGACTCCCATTTCTGAACCCACCAGACTAATTTATCTCTGGATATGGCACTACATATTTTGTTATGACAAAAAAAGAGGAATTACTGATGGTCACAGCTGGTAGTTTTCTGATGGGGGAAGATTGAGAGACTAATTCAAATCTAGAAGCAGCAAATACAGCTTTGAAATGTATTGAAGGCTATGGACATGTACTAAATAAACAACAATACACACATTACTGGTGCCTTATCCATTTAGAACTTAACATTAAAGAGTTAAAATTAAGGCAAATCTATGCAGTATTCAATAAAGCTTTACTGTATTTTTTGCACATGAAAACTATTTGTGCAGATAGATTTTTAAGTAATTTTTACTTCTCTCTGGTTCTTTCATATATTTTATTTCAGTTTTATTCTATACTACATAGACCACCACCACCAAGTGGTGCCTTTGAGAATGTCAGGCCTTGACTATGTGATTAATCTGAGAGAAAATCATATTTTAGTTCTGAGGCTTGCAATTTAGAATGAATGAAGAGTGAAATGTGTTGCCAAAATGTTGACTTTTTAATCAGTTGCATGAAGATTGTGGTGTTTTCATGCAAAACAATAATTATTATATAATCTATATGATATATATCTTTATATATGTTTATATGACCTCATGATGCTGCACTGTAAGAAGTACTCAAAGGCATTATGTCACTGAATTGTGGATTAGCTACAATTATTCTCAATAAGAAAGGAGGTTAGACTGGATTTTGTTAGGATCTGTATCATCCACCTTCTCTCTCCATCAGCAAGGCTTAACTAGAATGACTCAGAATAGCTCAACAGCCTATCCAGGTAATTTACTGCACTCTGACACACTCAAGTAATGTGATTGTCAGTAATTTACCTGCCATGGTAATTATTTAGTTGTATTAGCTATAAATATGGCTCACAGTGTATTCACTGTATCTCACTGGGAAATTAACTCTTCCATGGTCAGCTGTTTTTATGGTTCTGACCTGAAGTTAACAATACTGCTGATCTTAAACACCTGTCTTACAATAGATGCCTATTGCTCTCAATCAACCAAATACCTGATTATAATGTTAATAATATGTTTTCAAGTTAGTCCCTCTCCCACTGGCTTAAGATTTGAGACTTTCAGGTTGTAGTAGGCTGCAGTGATTCTTAATGATGTGTTAAAAAAAAAAATACACTGTATTGTAGATAGCAAATGTGCTGTGATAATACTTTACTCTTCTTCATCTGTTATTTATAACTAGTCTTGTAAGTTACTGCTAAAACTCTTGTCTGCAACAGAATCATACCTGGAGATTTTCTACTCCCTCCCTCTAAAAGACCACCATCTTTCTTCTTCCAGCTTTGGCCACAGCCAAAATGCACGGTGCCTGTCTACTTCCATACAAAGATGGCCACGGAGCAGCGCCAGGGAACCACCACACTCACACCTGCAGAACACCAGGCAGTAACACCTGAAGGAACTTGGACAGGAATTCGAAATGTGAGCATGTGCTCTTGTGTTTGTTGCCTGCAACCACCGTTTCTCTCTGCAAGAATGTATCTAGACACACACATGTAAGTATCAGACCAGTAACAAATGGACTAAGGAGTTCCTAGAGTTTTAATAATGGGGGCAAATTAAGTCTCAGAAATTTTAGTACCACAAAGAAAGAAAAGTTGTTTGGTTTCTTCCTTTTGCCCCTCTTACATCAGTGAAGAACCTTTTCAATATGCTAAAGATGACATTTCAGTTTTCAAAATTTGGACATTCGTTAGCACTGTGATTATTTAATGATTTATACTCAGTATGCATTCAGTCACAGACATGAGAAAGCCTTTTAGAAAGTCTTGGATACATTACCACAATAATTGTTCCATCAAGGACTTTGAAGCACAGACAAAATACGTGAAACAGAGGAACATTCACTATTCACTGAAGAGGTGCAAAGGAAAATATCTGTGCTTGCTCAGTAAGTAAGGTCAAAATAGGCAGAAGGTAGAGGGAATTCACTGTCAAGTCTGGTGTGCAGAAAATGGAAATTAATTTTCAAAAGTACTAGTTGCTATTTCTAAAAAAATTAGATTCTTTTACAGATACATTTTGCAGAATACTGGTAGTTAATAAGCAGATGGCTACATAACAGATTTCAGCTGGAGAGTACCCATCAAGGGACAGAAGAGTGGAGATATGACCTTGAGTTTTGAGGCAGGAGTGGGAAAAAAGCAGTGTGCCTAAATACCTATCTGGAAGCCTGCAAAGTCAACTTGATTCAGTGAGCTTTAGAGAAGCAAGAAGTGGTTGAAGGAATTACCAGGTGACTAAATATAATAGGTACCTTAATATCAATGAAGAAACTCTCATCTCAAATATAATTTTTAAACTCTTAAATAAATAAATAAAGCTGTTTTCTTCATTTTTGCAACAGGCTGGGTTGTTATATTTCACAGCTGTGCTGAGATTGACAGTAATATCGCAGGGAAAAATGAATATGGGTTTGATTTGGGAATGCAGATACTTAAATCTCTGTAATTAGGCTTCAGAAAGGAAAATAGTGGTAGCTGTTTGCAACAATGCTGTGCCAAGGGTTGTGCCTTTCTGAATCAAAGGGGTCAGATGAAAAAAACTTTTATTACTTTTAAAATGCTGATTTAAGAGTCTGTCAACATCTTGAAACACTTTTCAGTATGTATGTTCCATTATGAAGACAGCATTCACTGAAAGAATATGAGAAAATATTTTTTATTCACTATAAGTGGTAGCAAAAATGACCAACCAATATCATCCTTATAGAATAATACTGTATATTGCATTAGTAGAAAGTAATTTACTGTATAAGACATCCTTCTACATTCTAACAACAAAGAGGAAGTTTTATTCTGCACTCACTATTTCAAAGGCCTTCTGGTTTTGTCTCATGAGAACATAGAAGCATGGCATTTTAAAAGGTAAAGATGTTGACACTTGGTCAGATACAGAAAGAAATAAGAGCAATTTCTCTTCAACAGCAATAGTTTTCCCAGTTTTCAAAGCTTTTCCTGGGGAACTTCAGACAAAATACAATGTGTACCATAATCAAGTAGAAATTCAAACAATTAAATCTTTGTTGTTCATCATCTTTCTGAAGGCACACTGAAACATTTACGACTTTTTTTCCAACTTAATAGTTGCAAGAAGAAAAAAAAAAACAGTTTTGTAGTGATGGTTTAGGTATTGATGATAAAAAAAGGCTGATTTAGGCTATTAAAGCAGGAGTATTTGCCATCTGGAAGAGCTATATACTATATAACATCTGTTGATTTCAGTCTCCAGATCACTAACATACTTACAATTAAGAAAAGCAGTGACTATGTATAAACATAGGTGACCATTACTGGAAGAAACACTCTACAACAGATGTAATTTTGATACCATGTAATTCAGCAATGCTCCATGCAATATTAATGGCCCTTTGCAACTTATTCTAATTTTAAAATTCATTACTAAATTATTCAGCAGTATATAAAACAGATGTGTGGCACTGCAGCACCCAAGTTGCTGTATCCGTTATAAAATTATTTTTTTATAGTCTGCTTGTGATTTGTCCTTTAAGTCTCATACAGAATCAACAGATCTTTCCAGGTGCTATGACTCACCTTCAGTTTCCTTTTTCCCCTGAAAGGTTTCACTTGTGTTCCCTTATTATCTGTTTCAACACTAAATGTCAAGCTTTTATGGTTAGTTTAATTGGTAGTGTTGCTCAAAGCTTGATAGGCATATATTATAGGAAAACAGAACACAGAGAAAATGTTTTATTTTTCTTGCAATACCTATTTCTATTTTATTGAGGATAGAACTGACTTCTTTGTCCAAGCTTCCTTGGCCTTTCACTCAGAAAAGATATGAACAAGGAACAAACCTTACACTTTTGAAAGACTAATTCAGATTTCTCCTATAGGTGACAATACACACTTGGATGCTTTTTGTACCTTCATCTCTCATGAATGTTGTGGAAAATGTTCTGGAGGAAATTATTTGACCTGGGTTATAATTCTGTATGACAGTTTTGGTAGCAGTAGAAAAGGAGAGGTGTTTTTTTCCCCTTTGTTGCGTGTGAATTGATGACAGGATGACATGACAGAAAGTTTGGTTGAGCTGTTTGTCTTATTATGTGAAATAACAAAAGGTGGAGAGATATTTGTCCAATTATAGTAGCTGAAACATGAAAGCTGATGAGGTAAAACAGGCAAAGAATAAGGCCACAGGATATGGCTGTCCAAAGTACAACAGCAAAGAAGGAAAAAGAGAGTTGGTTTGAAATTATATAGCCATGTCACCTCCTTTAAAGTCCAAGCTATGCACCACATCCAAATGCTAAAAAACTCCAAACAAACAGCATGATTTTGTCAAATATGGTCAGGTTGCAACTTTGCTCAATTTGTTCTTCATGTATTCATGTGTGGGTTTGGTCTATTCTGTTTCAAAGTCTGTGGAGCACGAGATCAGACTCTAAATATGGCTAATGAAATCACAACAGAGGGGCAAATCAATTTTCTTTTGAAGTATCTGACTTAGCTTTGATCTCCAGATTGACTACTGGGATGACAATCTTACTGGGCTGGTCTGGTGTCGTTACCCTGTTGTGGGTATCATGCAGAGAGACAGTTCCAAATTAACTGCTTTGGACTGGGTCTGGCTTAAACTGCTTTGCATAGTTCAAAGTCAGTACAGGCACAATACTTTCAAAAAATTGTGTTAGAGTACTTTTATGTGATCATGTAAACACTTCAGTTGTTATTGTCCAGACTCGAAGCAAGACTTCAGCAGCATGGTTGTTAGCTAGAGTGCATTGTGATACACAGCAGCTGTGCTCTAACTGTGCCACAGCACAGGCTTGACCCAGTGGGCAGTCTGCACCTAGAGTAAAAATATGCCCGATGCAGGAATCTTTCTGTATAATTTCAGAGAACCACCAGTTCTGTGTCTAAAGTTGAATGAATCTTCTCATCTCTCCCCACTGTCATTAGACAGAAATTAGAACCCTCAAGGGCTTTTTTGTCTGATTGATCTTAGATGTTATTGGGTGAGATGAATTTCCTCTTAGAGCTGTTTGCAAAGAAATCGAGGATGACTAGGACAGGCATAGAGTGAAGATGCCTAAATTAGTGCTAGTAAATTCTATTTCTGTTGCAACCCCTCACCACCCAACTTCCACCCCCCATACCTATATGGGGCGTGGTATACTTCTGTCATGTAGACCTTGATTTTGAAATGCCCTGAGAAATGTTACTTTGCTTTTATAAATCGTTACAATTCTTACAGGAACTCTGTGGTTCCTGTGAGTGGCATAGCATTAGAAATAACAACATCAAATAACTTATTTACTTTTTTCCCACCTACACATTAGGAGTGAGAAAGATTTCTCTGGGAAAAAAAAAAAAAAATGTCCAAAATGTTGAAAAGTGAGAAAAATGTTACATAACAGCTACAGATTCTGCCTTTTTCTTTTTCCTCGAATAGGCAATATAGGGAAAATTGCTCAGCTATAGAGTTAAATAGGAGTAATCCCAAGTGATGGGAAGAAGGGCACTTCATAGTCACATAATCAACTGAAAGAGCATTTAGAAAGAACAGACAGCTGGCCCAATCCAAACATCAGCAGCCAAGTGGGAGAGTTTGTCATTCTGTAAATGGCAAAATAACAAACACCTGACCTGAAGATAATAGGTTAATTGCTTTAATATTACATTTTGCATTGATGTTTGTTTTAATGTTGTGATGGATGAAAAGAGGTCATTTTTTTTTAAATTCAGGCCTTCCAGAACTGCAAATGCCTACCCAGTGGCCTGATGAAAAAAAATCTCTTAGGTGACAAAATGAGTTGCATGCAAATGACAAGTAGGCTTGATGTGCCCTGAAAGCATTCAGCTTGGAGTGACCTGTGATCATAAATTACTGGCGTGCTGCATCAGATCCTAGACTTGTAATTTCATCAAGATCAACAAGATGCAATCTTGAAAACTGTTTGCATGATGTGAGGACGAATTGATGCCCTTGTCCTTCCAGACTGTTGGATCTGATGCTCAGGAGCCTGACTACTTTGTGTCTCTAAGTAGCAGTATAGGGCCATTGTAAATAATTAAGTAGAAATTTGTTACCCTTTTGTCAAATGTATTTCTGATGTTACTCTTCATTCGCCTCCATTAAGAAATCCCTTGATTAAATTTTAAAGTCTTAAACAATTTAAAGGGCTGAGAGCACAGGACACAAACTCCAATCTGAATGTTTTGCACAGGAAAGTCATATTCTCTCTGGGAGAAAAGAAAATAATGTCAAGTATTTAATATGCAATCCCATAATTCTCTTTCAAGACTTTCAAGATTTGATTACCAACTCAGTGGCTGATGCTTGTAGGTCATTTATTTTCTCATTTATTTGCTTTTAGAGATGCAGAATTTCCTTCTCAATATACTTAGAAATGTTTCTGTACAAATAGAATGAATGGCTGAGAATTTAATCCCATGCAGTTGTATCAAGAGGATGCATATAGAGTAGTCAATAAAATGTAGATTCTTCAGAATACCTTTTGCTGTTCCTAATTTAAAAGCCTGAATTCTATCAATAAACATATGCTAAATTTTCTGAAAAGTTTAAGAAAGAGACACAATATGTTTAATAATAAATGGAAAAATTAATTACCTTTGTCTTGTTTTCTGCATCTGGATAAGTGATTTGTGATCCTTTTTTAAATAATATACCTCTTCAAATATATATATATATATATATACACATTTATGAAACACACATTATCATATGTTGTGATGTAGACATATAACATTAATAGTGACAAAAGTCACTTACTGTGCACTTTGCCTTGAATAAAAACACAACCTACTCCATGAAGAAAAAACTTTATCTGGGAATAGGAGGTATTCCCACAGCAGAGAGTTTAATTTTGGAACAGAGGACACATCACTGATGTTGACCTAATGACCAAAAAATATTGGTGTGCAGACCCAACTGCTCTCACAAAGTTAAGTTGTTTAGAGGTGTTGATTAAGAGGGATAAGATGATTAGGTGGGATGGAGTACCCCTAATGTGAAGAAAGGCTAAGGGAATTGTGATTGTTCAGTCTGGAGAAGAGAAGGCTTCGGGATGACCTAAATGTGGCCTTCCTGCAGGGAGCCTATGGGAAAGATGGAGAGAGAGTTTTTACAAGGGTACGTAGTGACAGGACAAGGGGGAAAGGCTTCAAACTGAAAGAGAGTAGGTTTAGATTAGATATTAGGAAGAAATTTTTTGCTCAGAGCATGATGAAGCATGGGGACAGGTTGCCTAAAGAAGTTCTGGATGTCCCACCACTGGAGGTATTCAGGGCCAGGTTGGATGGGGGTCTGAGCAACCCAGTCTAGTAAGAAGTATTCCAACCCATGGCAGGGATTTGGAACTAGATGATCTAGGGTCCCTTCCAACACAAACTATTCCATTATTCTATGATTCTATGAAATATATCATTGTTTTGTTTCTGATTTCCTTAAGCTTATACACTCAGTTACAAATAGCCTCATCCCTTAAAGGTACATATAATTTTTTACCTCAGCCCAGTGAAGCAGTAAAAAATAAAAGCATTCTAGTACAGTAAAACATTTAAAAAACATTACCATGAATACAGCTCCTCAGTCATTATACCATATTTGCACTCCCTAACTGAAATACTGTGAAAAATGACAACTCCCTTTCGTAGAATTGTTTACTCCCCAAGTAATATCTGAACACCCATTTAGAAGACTTGAGTCATTAATATATTGCAGACAATGTATGCACTCTTTAGACCTTATATTTGAAATACATATGCACTAAGTATTTACATACAGGAAATGATTACTCATCCAGTTTTCACATCAAACAGATCTAATTACATCTCATAGAATCATTTTCCTAATTACATGCTCTCATTTCAAAATTTTATGATGTTGGGTTAGATACTTTCCTCCAGTTAAACTTTATAAAACTGTCCATAAGACAAATTTTTCTGCCTCTCCTTAGCCAACATCTTATTATTCCCTAAGCTTGATCCACACTGTCCCTCCAGCTAAGTGCATATAGTCTATTACGAAATAGATAGGCTGTTTCTAAGAAAACCTTGAGAAAACCTACATATGTAACACTCTAGGTATATCTACATCTAAATAAATGAGCTGACTCCACAGACAACATTTTCAATGTCTGTCAGAGAGCAAGCCAGGCTCATATACTGAGCTTCAAAAGCAAGTTCAGCAACTGTTAGTGGCTGCAGGCTGTGTAATGACTACCACAGAGAACATTATAAACCGCAAGCTGAGCAAAGCTACAGGCACGATGGACTACATTATGTTGTCCAATGCATGGTAGACATAATAGCTGAGTAACAGAAAAAAAAACTCTTGTATGTACTTGTCAGAGTTGTGCTCCAGCAGCAGATTTTACTTTTTTAGTTCCTCCATGGGGAAGTCTGCAGTTCTTCAGAGTTGCAATTGCAGAAAAATATGGTTTTTTAAAAAAATTCTAACAAACGATAACCGGGGTCTAGTTTCTGCTCTGGACACTGCTGATCTAAATTTGGCAAGCTCCATTGAAGTCTGGGATTATTTTTGACAGAAAAGTGGGCCTGTGTTATGCAAAAGTTCACCAGCTGTCCAATACACCTAAAACAATCAAGGGAATGATGCCTCTTGAAGAGGTGATGACATAGGAAAACGAATTATTTTGGGGCATTTAGTATTCTCTTTGTTTAGAATCTTTAACTCACTTACAGTAATTTATATTGTAATGTTGAATGTACAAATAAACATTTCCCAGAAGAACTTTTAAAATAATCTTTTTGATCCACTTTCATAAAATTTTAATGTACAGATCTTCAAGTTACTTTGCAGTTTCAGTATTGGAATACTCTATAAAGTACCCACAAAAATTACAAGCAGATAACGTAATCCCAGTACAGCTCTGTGAATTGCAAGTAAATTTACCTGTTTGTGGCCACAGAGATCTATGCCACTGTCACATAAGTGGGGTGTGGCTGAGCCAAATTCCAGGTCAGCTAACTGCTTTCTGCTCCCTGAAGAACATCTGCTAATTTTAACTGAATAGAGTATTAGTCTTCCTTTGCTCTCCAGACAGCTGGCTTGCTAAGTGCTTTCAATTATGTCCCAGGATCCTTGTCAGAGGTGGCTGGACCTTGCTTGTTCTGATTTGTTTATGCAAGTATTGTTCTACCATGGCTAATTATTTCCAATGTAATACTGCCTCTGACTTTGTTTGAGCCACTGCTGTTATTCACTTATTTATAAAGCAAAGCCCTTACTATTTTCCAGTTATTAGCAAGCTGTGGTATGTGCACTAGTGAAGGATAAGAAGGAAACCTTGATGTCATAGGCACTCATTACTGGCAAAATGTGACATAATTGATCACTGGTCTGCCTCTGTTGCCTAGTTACTGAAATAGAAATTCTATCTGGCAAAATGTGTTGTCCAGTCCCCATTTAAAAAAGAAAGGACAAAATAAAACAGATGTGGGAATGTGACTTTTTGGCATATTCCATTGTGGAATATCCTTTGCTAAGTATGTAGAGTCACAGGAGAATATGTATATGTATATGTACAGGTATATGTATATGCACACACATATATTTTTCATACATACATACATACATATATGTATGTATGTGTGTGTGTGTGTGTGTGTGTTTGTGTGTATGTATATATATATGTATATGCATGAGAAATGTGCATGTAATCACAAGCATGTTGGTCTGTGACTGTGCCACGGGTTCTTGGTACCTTCTTGATAACTTCTATTACCTCTCTTGGTGGAACCATTCATTGAGGGTGATACTGAGAATATTTCAGATGAGTTTGTCCCAGCAGCCCAACTTCAGCTGATACTATGCTGTGAAAGCTTTCTCGCTGTGTGCTCAATTTCTATTTCAAAGATAGTTTCTCATACTCTGGCATAGACATTCTCTGCTTATAAGCATTTCTTTATATAAGTAAGTAACAGATACATTTTCTTCACTGTTTCTGGCTGGCTGCAACACTTGCAAATGCATTACCATAAATCTCTGCATGTATATGTAAATACTGTCTTAAAAACAAGGAGAAGAATAGTTCTACTGAGGACTCAGCTCCTTTAGAATCTCAGCAAGGACTTGTCTTGATGAAATTGTGCAATATTTAGATCACTAGGTTGTATATTTTTTTCCTATTTATACTTATACCTTTGTGAAAACCTTGCTGTTTTAAAAAACATTGTATATTTTTTTTAAAGTGTTTAAATACTTTACTTGGTTTAATGTCAGAATGCGCCCTAGTTTGGAATTCTGTTTCCAATTTGAATAGAAGAGATTTTTTGCCTTTAGAAAAGCAAAACCAGAAAAGAATGTTTAGAAAGGTAGAATAAAATAAGACTGTCTTGTTGTTTGGTAGGTGATTTAACATTTGAGCCTCTCCTATTTGCATATCAAAATAAGACATAAAAGCAGCTTGAAAACAACAACTGCAAAGCAGTAACAAGAAGCTGTCTACCAAAATTCATATATAACTCAGACTGGGATAGACTGATCTATTGTATATATTTATGTTATTTTTGGAAACACAGAAAAAATCCCCGTGTATGGAAACATGTGAGACTGCAGCTCATCGTAACTGCATTTGCTCATTACTGAAATTCTTTTTGCATAAAATGTTCTGCTCTCGAGTTTTAGTTCTTCCAGAGTTTCCTGGGCTCTTCCCTGGAATAATTTTTTTTTTTTTCTTTTCATTTGCCTTTTAACTCAGTTGAATACTGCTCATCCTTCTCCTGGGGATGTAACTGCCCTTTCTGGGTATTGTTTGGAAATGCAGCTCCTTTAACAAATATAAAGGCAACATTAGGCTATACATTTTGCTGCTAAACTAAAGCATCATATGCAGCTAATTCTAATTTGCTATCATTAAAGAAGAATCAGGAAGTGGAACAAAGAACTCTGTATACAAATAACAGAAATTCACTTTCACCTAGACATGTAGTCACATGGACCAGCTGGTATAAATTGACATTTCCTTCAATAGAACTCTACCAGGTGACACCAGCTGAGCATCTGGCATCTATTTAGAGGATAAAATATTAAATCCATTTGCTATTTCAATATACATCTATGCTTTCAATGGATAGAGGGGTTGTTTGAGTGGGAATATCAATCTTCATGTTATTAGTCAACGGATTAAAGCTAATCTGAGAAGTGCTGGTGATTACACACATATTTGGATTTTAACAGGTTCGTGGTTTTGCAAAACTGTGAGTAATTATATGCCTGGCTGGGTGAAATGGGATTAATAAGTCAATAATTTATTATGGGAATTTTCATCGATTTAGTGTGCAAATCATCAGTAATAGCATGCACTGTGCCAAAGAGTGAGTCAAGCTGAGCTCACTGAAAAGTCTCATAAAACTTGGCTCTTTAGGATAGCTCGGACACATGATTGACAACACTCGAGATTCATATAGCTCGTCATTTTGCTCTGCCTTAGTAAGAGATCGGCCTTTATGCTATGAAGTCAGAGAATTATTACCCATGCATTTTCTCAGAGACGACTTCTCCGTTCCATACTTACACTTGTGGTATTCTTTCAAACTCTGCTCTTTTCGTATTCTTTGTTAGATTTTCAAGTCTTAATTGCTGGAAAAGAGTAATTGACATTCTTTTAACTCACAACAAAAGTGGTGCTGTTTTGGGGTTATGTCGTTGTCAATGTATAATTCCCATTTGTGTTTTGTGAATAGGCTGTTGTGTTTTACACTTCATTTTGAAGGTAACATTAAGTGCAGCTTAAAGCATTCATTTTAAAGCAGGAAGTTGGCACGTAGAGGAGAGACTGTAGCTGGGAAGCTTTGACAGAGCAATCAAGGGCCATCAACACTTAATGGCTCTACACCAGTGGATCAATGTGCTTGCTAGCAGCAGGGCCATTGACTTTGAACAGCTCTGCCCAGAAGCGGAAAGGGTGCATGTTCATGTCAGAGCTGGAAAATTTGCAGCATAAGCGCCGGGGGCTGAAAGAGTCACAGGCTGTTTTAAAAGGGGAAAGCTTTTGGCTCAAACACGGAAGTTTCTCCTTCAGTAGCCAGGTACACAGTTCAGCCAGGCCAGAGGGTTGTGGGTGTCAAAGACAGAGTCTAAATCCTGAGTTCACTCTCTTGTGAAAGGAACAGGAATGGTAAATGCTCGCTGGGATGCTGAATTTTAGGTACATTTGCGCTTTAATATTGAAATATGAAAGCGTATATGCATATTTGAGAAACTGCATAGCTGAGTCAGTGGTTCTTCCTTTCCCTGTGCATTGTGCCTGAATGTTGCCATGAGGAAATCCGACTACACTGCAGCACAGAAATTTTTTTCAAAAATTTCCAAGTCAAATTTTTCTAACCAGCTGTGTCTCAAGGAGGCTCATGCACAGGTTTTACAGTGTTATCAGAAGCACCATATGGTGTTCCATTATATAAAGAGGATCTGACTTGATTGTGCACTAAAAAAGTTTATCCAAGAAAGTTGCCTGGAATTTATGATCAGCCATTAGCTAGTGTCAGTAGATGTAGAAATGTATGGTGATCTAGATTCAGTCCAGATCTGACTGAGGACAAGTGAAGTCTCAAAAAGTCTGTGTATCAGAAGAGGGGGTTAGGGTTTTATATTTACATGACAAAAAACCCCCCAAAACAAAACAAAACAACAACCGAAACAAAAACAACAAAACAAACTAAAAAAATTTAGGGGGTTGTACACAGGTGTATGTGTTTTCTTCCAACAAGCAAAATTCAGTAGTGTGACAATTGCTTAGGTAATTGAATATTTTATTTAAAAGCTGAAAAAACACCTGGTAAATGGACTATGAGGGTGAAATTCACTGCTTTGTGCAAAACGTCTGTGAAATTGGATGTCTGAAGGCATGTAATGGGTAAAAGGTACACTAGATTCACAGACAGAACATGCTTGGGAAAAAAGGTGTCTAATGGAATGTGGTCATTAGAGTGGGATTGTTTCAGGGGATAAGTATGTTTTCAACAGGGGATTTCAAATGAAATATCACAGAGAAGTACAGAGATTGACTGGTTTTAAAAAAGAAACTTTTATGTAATATAGCCAAACCCTACAGCTTGTGGGCACTGATATCCCATCAACACATCACAAGCTTTTTATTTAATTGAGTGTGATTTAGGAAAAAGCATTTAGAACACAGTCTGCTCCGTCACATCAAATCAATTTAAATTAACAGACCAATGTTTCAGCTGTAAACTGATGCTAATTGAGGACAAGGTGCTAGAAGTTACAAGGCACCTCTTACAAGCTTTAAAGAACTTCGATTTCTGTTTACTACAGTGGGAGCAGAGTCATGATCCATGTCTTTCACAAAAAATTGGGGTCTTTGTAGGATTTTTTCAGGTCTTATACAGTTAGATACTGTAAGGTCTGTGTTTGCTGCAATTTTAAGTCAACCTTTAACCAGCTCTTAGGTAACAATCTGAATAGATGTTGATAAGGCATGTGATGAAATCAAGTGTTTTCTTCAATGCATGGTAATTTTTTGTTTTATTATCCAGTGACAGTATTTAAAGGAATTTTTTTTTACCTTTGAGATTGAGACAATTAAATATAGCTCCAGCAGAAGCAGCTATTATTGAAATCCTTTTGTAATATTTAATTCTGTAATGCTACTTGAGTAATTAAAAATAACAACAAGGAGGAAATTCCCAAATGATGAGTTAATCTCATTTTCTTATTTTTTGTTTTTTCTTTCTTTTTTTTTTCTTCCCTCCAACTAAATTCCAGAGGAACGAGCCGTTTGTTGGGTCAAATTTAACAAATGGATGTGCAGTCCCTGTTACCAGGGTTACAAATTATGGCCATCTTCTCTCAAAATCATAGAAACAAGACTACAACAAACATAAATTACCTATAATTTTCTTATTCCAATAATTCAAATTCACATTTCCATTACTGGGGATGGGTAAAGGAAAGTATGATTCATGTTGCAGTGAAAAGCTATTAAGGTCTAAGATTACTTAGACTTTGAGTGAAAGGTGCCTGTTACTATAAATGTGGAAAGCTAAAATAAAATCCTTGGTTAGATTAGAAGATGTGTTTAAGATCTTTGCAGCTATTGGACTGGAAATGTGTGTTACTATTT
Organism: Notiomystis cincta; assembly: GCA_013398075.1. Classification (NCBI taxonomy): domain Eukaryota; kingdom Metazoa; phylum Chordata; class Aves; order Passeriformes; family Notiomystidae; genus Notiomystis; species Notiomystis cincta. The sequence goes on along the minus strand of VZRX01015373.1, from coordinate 3,807 downwards.
GACATTTTATCGTCCTCCTAAATTTTCTGGTTTGTTATTCCAACATTGAAATCAGTCTCATTTTCAACCAGGTCTAAGTATTTTGGGTGATATCCCCCCACCAAAAAAGGAAAAAAAAAATTGGAATCATTCTTATTTACCCTTCACTGAGTAACTACTAGTGAGCTAGAAATTACCTTAAACATGAGCCAAGCTGTTCACAAATTAGGGTGCCCTTTTTGGGGGGATTTATATTCGTTCCATGGAGAAATAAGATCCAAGATTTTCTATCCTGGTTTACTTTGAAGCAGAGGGAAGCAGTGTATGAAAGACATACTTTCTGCAGCATTTACACAGCTGTGTACTTTAGAGCATGATGCGTCTGTAGCCAGTGCTCTAAAAACCTGGGAGTTCATCCTCACTCCGATTATTTTAGAAAATAGAAATCTGTCTGTCTTCAGAGCTTCACGACATTCGAGGCAAGGGATTTCCTGCTATGCTGAGCTGCTTCATCACTTCACACATGGGCCATGGGTGTGAAGGTCATTGCCCTTCCTAATGAGGTAACAAAGGCCTGTGGCTCTGGTCCAACATTGCTCATTTTGATAGCTTGAATAAAGGAAGGTGTATTGAAACTATGATTCCTCTCACCCAGGAGAGTTCATCTTTAGTGCCTGCACATCTGTATCTGAAATAGCAGTGGACTATAGGCAAAGAAACTTAGAGTTTGAGTTCTTAGGCAGAAATTACAGGCCTTGGGCTCACATGAATCACAATCTAAAATTTTGGGGGATTTTTTTTTCTGTTGACTACAAAGAGAGTCTGGAGTAGCCAACTCAAACCAGGTATCTGAGTTTGATCTCACAGAACCAGCTGAGACAACATCCCACTGGGTGATGGCACCCTCCACTGAGTCACTGGAAATCAGGCCCAGAAAAAAGATTAGCTCCTTGCAATATCCTATTTAATATTTTTCAAACAAATCTGGCCTGAATACTTTAAATTAGATGGTCTTAAGTTTAAATCCATTATGAATATAAAATATTTCATAATGCCTAATCATTGGTGATAAAATAGTAAAAACAGTGACTTCAGAGCAGATAGTATGTTAATATAAATTTATATACTCAAAGTATTTACTGGTATGTGCATTAATAAATGAAAGAAAGAACAATATTTTAAAAATTATCAAAGTATTTGAAACATTGTTTATGATTAGAAAGTTTTGACTTGATTTCAAAAATTTGTATTTCTATTTAAATTCAGAATTATCTCTTTCATTTCAGTGAAATACTAGAATATGCTGAGAAAAAAAAGACAGGCAGACAGAAAGAATGAAAGAATAAAATCAGTTTCTAAACAGTCCTAAATACTAGTTTTACAGTAATATTCTACTGTTTCTTCATCAAACAGATCAGATGAATCATTTAAAATGCATTTAAATAAACAGAATACTTTTATTTGCCCCACCATCAATTAAAAAATAAATGTGAGAACCTGTGACTTTTATTCTAAAGAATGAATTAGTTTGGGATGCTGAGTATTAATCATTTTAGGACACTAAGTAAAGGGAAGAGATATACTTCAGTGGTGGTTGTAATTCCTTCTGCTTATTCCATATCCTTTCCAGATGCTCACAGCAAGAAAGAACAAGGGAATATTTGTAGCGTCATGTCCTCATTCTGATTTGAAATTTATTAAACATATATGAATACATTTAGAAAAGTTCTAACTGTCTTTCCAGTAAGACAGTGTCTACAAATAGCAGACACAGATATTTAATTTCATAAATAAGTTCCCAAAATTCTTTTTATTTTGCCACGCATGGGTTTTTTATGAAAGCATTTTCCATCATAAGTAAATTAAAAATAAAATGTGTCATTGGACCAATCTTTTCAGTTCCTGAATGCCGATGAAAAGAACTGCAATAAGCTGAAGTGTAAGAATTCTGGTTTGCAACACGAAATCCAGCTTCATTACAGCCGATGAAAAGCTCTGCTATTGATTTCTGTACCGCCCAGACTTTTTCCTAAACCCATTTGCTAATAGGCACTTCCATGGCCAGGGGAATGTTTGCTGTGGTGAGCAGGGTCAGCAGAGCAGCAGTCTTGTCACTGCAGAGGCCGCAGGTGGGCAGGAGCAGCCTGGAACGGTTAAAGCGGAGTAGGGCCCAGACCTTCCATGTGCACCTACTGAATGCAGTGAGATGAAGCAAAGTGAGGTCTGGATTTTCATTTCTTCCCTCTGACAATCACTGCTACACAACTCAGCCTCTCTGAAACTTCTGTTGAAAGCTGCATACCTTGTGCTGACCTTGGCTTTCTAAGCACTGAGCTTCTGTGTTCATGCACATTTTTGTACCATGCACTATAAACTGGTGTCTTGAAGCACCTGACCTGTGGCTTTATTCTTATTGCCTTGCAGCCCTGGGTGGAGGACTTGAAAAGCTTTTGTTTTCTTAGCTTGCATCGTACATTTAAAGAATGGATGTAAGCAGAACTAGCCCTGGCTGTGATTGTGCATAGCCTACAACTCAAATTTGTCTAGCTATGCTCTGTTTTGTTTAAAGCAGCTTATGTTCTCCTCATCTGGGAAATAAAAGCTTTTCTATAATGGGATAAAGGAGAAGACATTAATTACTCATTTTAATTTTCAGTAATTTTTTTTTTTTTCAAAAGATCAGAGCAAGAACAACCCTTGCTTACAAAAGAAACAAAAGATATTTATTTTTAGCTTCAATTAACTGTATCATGGACACCTTTTAAAATTCACCTTTTTGTGTATGAACAAACCTTTTAGACTGCTTTACAGGGAAGTGAGAAGACTTGAGTTATGAATAAAACTTGATGTTACTAAAGACTTCAGGATCACAGTTCATTACTAGTTTGGAAAACATCTCTACAAATACTTACCTTTATGGAAGTCTTCAGGTTTTCTCAAAATGCTGGCAGGTTTCCATTCCTGATTTCATCTTTTTGATGATGTATGAATTAAACTGTGTTATGAGCATTCTTCTCTGCTTTGTTTTTCACTATATTATGCTGATGGAATTCATGTCTAATGCAAGCTCTACAGTTTTATTCCCAAGCTCTCTAGCTGGGCCTGATCAAAGCTACTTCGTGCCCTCTGTGTGCCTGAGTCTCCTCAGATGTAATCAAGAAAATGAGAAAGTGGAGAATGAAGAACTGAGGAATTAAAAAATTATTGACCTCCTCTGGGTTTGTGCAAGGAGGCACTGGTTCAGAGGGCTTCTCCCAAGTTCCTCACTTAAGGCAGCTATTGATGCTGTTTCAATAAATGAATAAACTTGATCTGCTTGTAAAGAGCTTTGGCAAGAAATGACATTTCTATGCCAGATATTAAAAATGTGTAAAAACTTTTGTTGACACATAACTTAGATTTTATTTTTCTGACTAGCTTCTCCGGTAGATGAACTGAAATGATGAAGTAATTAAAATAACCGCTCAACTTAGTAGCTTCAGAAATATGCACCCAAGGTACTAAAATTTACTAAATACAAGGAAATGTAGTAACAACTACATTCCAGCCACAATGATATTTTCCCAATGATTCAAAACACCTTTATGAACACTAAAGATACAATAACTCTATTTTCTTCAATACAACAAGTATCTTGAGATCTTATACCAAACTATTAGCTATTTTTAAAGGTTAGGGAGCAGTGTCTAAGGCAACACAGAGCTCCATGAACTCCAAGATACATGAGATATTTTTTTCTTTTTTTCTATAAAAGTTTGGAGTAGTTATTTAAAAGTCATCCAAATTATTTTTGGGGGTAAAAGCCTTACAAATATATATATATATATA
>VZRX01015367.1:0-12853 GCA_013398075.1 Notiomystis cincta | reverse complement strand
TATACAGGAATACATAGGGATTTTTGACAGATGCCTTTTATCTTAAATTAAATGGATTCAATCCATTATTGCCAGTAAAATAATCCTAAAATTCATATTTTTGGGTGGGGAGGGAGAATGGACAACCAGCTTTTACTGCACTGTGGATTTCTCTCCAACTTTAGAGACTGCTCCCTATCTCTGAGGGATGGAACCAGGGATCAATGGCCACTTCCTCGTGGTCCTGTGCCCCTTCCTTCCTGCAAACCTGCACTCCCACAGCTCTCCTGGATTCACCATTGGCCCCTGCTACTCTAAAGAGAAAAAGCCTTTCTGCTCTGCTAATATAAACTTTGGGTAAACCTGGGGCTCAGCTCCTCGAGCTCTTTGCCACCTCCCAGACTGGTTCAGGCCCAAGTCACAGCACCAGGGCACCGACCAGGTTAGGGAAAATTCCAGGAGGATGGATAAAATCCCACTGAAGTGGGATGGTTTTCCCAAAGGGTGTTTCAAAGGAAGATGAGATTTTTGTGCTGGTGATTAGAAGACACTTGATTTAGTAGTTATAAAATGCTCTTAACTGAAGATAGCCTGGTGCTCTCTCCCAAACTTGGGGCTTTTTAAAAGCACATAATTTGTTTTCTGCATCTTCAAAGAGGCTGATTTGGGAAGCACCGAGCCCATCCTGTTCCCAGAAACTCCGAGTACCCCTGGGGTAACCAAGCAACAACACTTGTGCCTTTCTTTCCAGTTTTCTCATAGAGAGAGTCTGAATTTCCTAAAAAACCCACTACTAACCCTAAAGAAACGCTGCTGTCACGGGCCAAGAACGAGCAGCTCCCAAGCCTGAGCAGATGCTTTGCCGCAGGAAGAGAAGCGGAGCCTGACCCTGGACTTTGGACTGCTCTATCCGTGAGATTTAACAGTTGGATAACACATTTGATAATTGAGCGTGTTAATATTTTGCAAGAGAGACTGACAAGCAGATTGTTGTCAAATCAAGGCTCCGTCAGGCTGCGGATATTGAAGTTGGCAGAGCCAATAATTTACGGCTTTCTCCTTCAGCTTCTCATAATTTACTTTCCAGCCACTGAAGGGAAACCTGCAGCCAAAAGAAAATTGATGGACTCATCATGCAGACATGACACTCCTGAAACCTCAAATTGCTATTTGATACACATGGTGCAAAGAGGAATGATCAATGGGAACTTGGAAACTCCTCCTTTACAGGAATCCTGGAGAAGCTGCACTGAACCTTTCTGCTCTCCCACTTTCCTGGGACTTGTTGGTATATTCCAAATCATTTCCATTTAGTATTTATGGTCTTAGGCTCAAGTGTGTGATATTTTGCTAAAAACAAGACCCAAAGTCACTCCAGCTCAGCCCAACTTCTGCTGACTGTGTGCTCTCACCAAATGGAACAATCTGGCTGCTCGTTTTCAGGCTCAGGTTTATGTTTGTTACTAAAGTCATGCCTTAACAAAGTTTTTGGGAGTTTCTCATTGCACATCATGACCCCTGAATGGTCTCCATCAGCCAAATATATATGGCAGTAATTACCTTTCAAGTGCCATAATAGACACCTGCAATCATGGGAACACAATGTTTAAATATTCATCCATTCCTTCCTGAGAAAATGGAAAATCAAGAATTGTTTGTATAAATAAAAACCCCATAGGTTTCCAGATATAAAATGGGAGTATTGGGACATAACAGTTACTGAAAACAGGACAGGGCAGGGGGCTGATGTTTCCCAACTGAGTAAAGTCAATTTTTAAAGGCATTATGTGCACACTACTTTTAGCAACTCTGTGCCAAATACATCAATATTGCCTGCAGATTTATTTGAGCAGAAACCTACCTCAGGCTCCAAAGTGAAACTTGGTGTTGTCACTGGGCAGGAGCTGAGGCTGGTGCAAAGGCAGCTGAGCTCTTCCCAAAGCCTCCACCAGCTGCTTGGAGAGAGGCTCAGGGAGCACCACCACGGAGAAGAGTGGAGGAACTCCCTGAAATTCCAGAAACACATCCAGAACCTACAGAAAAATACCACTGAATGTATTTTCCTAAGAAAGAAAGCCCAGAGAGAGACAAAAAAAATGTGTCAGCAGGGAAATAAAGAGAAGGGAATAAAGGTTTTGCTTTGCTCACCGAGACAAGGGGTTTGTACCCCATAACTGTGCATGGATGTGAATAAACTTGTGGATTCAGGAGGGCTACAGCACATCTCAATAACCTCAGGCTGAGGTACCTGGCTGAACTGGCTTTTAATGAGTATTTACATTTGCTTATGTTGGTTGGGGTTTGTATTTTTGCACTTTAGAAACTTGAAATGGGGTCTTTTACAAGTTTGCCATATTTTAGCTGTGCTGTTCACTCACTGGATCTGTGGTAAAATTATCACTCTTTTCTTGGGCCTTTTCATCCCTAGTAAAGGTGCTGTAGGATAAAAAGCACAGCTCATGCCACAGAAGAGAAAAAATATTATTATTGTCCAAACACATAAGGCAGCAGAAAAAATAAAGAAAAACCCACTTTTCTGAAAATGCAGAATCACTCCCAGTCTGACCTCACAACCTTGTACCCACTGTATGTTGTAAAAACAAAAGGTGGAGTTTGGAAATAACACAAAACACACTTGGAAATAGCAGATATTTAACCCTTATTTCACCAAGCAATTTTTATTTTACTGCATTGGTCCACACCAACAGCCAAACTGAATCTGGCCAACTCCAACTTATAACAATGCAGATTTAAAACATATTTTTAAAAGTCATAGAATCCCAGACTGTCCTGAACAAGGACTGTCCTTACAAGGGATCATTGAGCTCATCTCCTGCACAACCCCCAAAATCCAACCAAGTTAATAAAAACTACCCTGTATTTTTGCAGTATTTCAAATGGAATAAAATATATTTCTTCTCTTTTTTTAAGTTTTCAGAGATCAGCTGAGGTGAACCTACTTGAAAAACATGGTAAGCTTCAAATCAAACACCACAGTTCTAAGAAATCCATTAACTGTTCACATCTAAACCTCAGCCTTCCACACTTCACCCTATAATGCACATTGTTGTCAATTTTTGTCTTATTTACCCCCTGCTAATAGCTGGGCTCAATTCCAAGAAACTTAAGACAATTGTGGAGAGATGCAGATCTAACATTCTTCAAGTTGACAGCCAATAGTTCTGAGCATTTAATTCCCGAGACGGAAGAATCTCCAAATCCTGCTTTTGTAATTCACCCGGGAAAACACATCAGAGCCAAACTGTGTCTGTGCAGCATGAGCAAAAATGTTATTGTTTGATCCAAGTTGTATCTTTCCTGGCAGATTTGTAGGGATTGATCCTGCCTGACTGGGGTATTTTAGTAGGAAGCTGAGCACTAAATTCTGGATGAATTAACATCACATTGTAACCATCGGCATCTATCCTCAGCACAGCTTAGGTAAAGGTTCATCTCTTCACCCTCGTTAAAGTTTAAGCAGCTCTGCCAAATTCCACCAAACTTGGCATGTGTGATGTGACTAATGACTCCTCTAAACTTGGAGTCAAAAGCTTCCAGTGGGAAATGCTCCATCTTTATGTGTTTGCCCCCAAGCAGAGGCGCAGGGAGAAATAAATAAATAAATAAATGAATAACTTTATTGTGTTTGCTCAGGTTGGAAATTTAAGCAGCTAAACACAACTCTGAAAGTTGTACAAGGTTTCTGCATGGATTTGATAAGGGGTTTATGCTTAAGGCAGAAAACTTGAAGGGTCAAGGACCTCCTTCCTCCTTTTAAGGAGATAACACCAATGAAGAGCCCCAAAACATTTGCTCGGATCTGCAGTGCTGTGATGCAAAACACATCCTGGGGCTGAGCTTCAGCCAGTGGGGATCAGGTGGGCTTGCCTGAACCTCACATGGTCCTTCTGCTCATCCTGCTTTTCTCCTCATCTGTCTAATCCTCATGTAGCTCTTGAACCACCTATTCTGGTTCAATGTGATTTAAATGGAATTATTCATCTTTCTTCCCCAGGCTGATTAGACCTATGAGTACCTAAAGATTGCGGAAAATACCACCACACTGCCTGGGAAAACACCACCACACTATTTGCCTTTTCATTCTTTAGCCTGTTTTTAAGCAATGCTGACTTCATATCCACTTGCAAATCTCCCTGTGTTTATGCCTCCAGGCTATGCTGAAGTCCCAGATTTTTTTCCCTCTGTGATACAACAAAAACTCTGTTCATCCATCAGCAAACCATCAGCATTTTGTGTCTCCACAGGACCCCTCTGGACCCCCAGGTGCCACCCTGGCCCATCTGCTGCTCACAGCCAGAGCAGGTTCTAAGGATCTGGTCCAGTAAAGCTCTAAACTTTTCTACCTCACCCAGTTCAGTGCTGGGATGCCAATAGATACAAAACCCCTGTTTCCTCCATTCATCCAAACAACCCTACACGTGTAGAAAGAGTGACTGGATTCTTCTTTAAATCCATCTACAAAATTTTTCTTCCTTGGCACGGCTGAGAATGATTTGACGTGGGTCAAATTTATGATGCGTAGGCAATTAATATTTCGCTTGGTATTTTCTCATCCACTGCTAATTACATCCCAGTCTCTCATCCTGGACTGGAGTTTGCTGTCATGCAGCACTAACACAGATCCATCCCAGGCCACAGCTAAAGCATCCACGGGTGGTCATACAGAAGAATAATTAATCACCCCATTTTGCAAGTGAGTCATTAACTGCTGACACAGGTTTTTGTCCAAATCCTGGGATTCTGGGACACTCCATATCAGCAGCTGGAGACTTTGATTGGCATTTTCCTTATTTCAGCATCATGAGCTGTATTAATTTTGTGTGCTTTGCTCCTTGTACACTTCAGTATCTAGAGAGAGGTTTTTTTCTGTGTTTATGCAGGTCCACCCTTGTCTGGAACATCTGTGCAGTGCTGTTCTCATGTTTGCCAGCACAGAGGTTTAGTGTCTCCTGGAGGAGACTCAAACTCCAACTTCCATTCCTATCCTACTGTAAAAATAAACTATTTGGAAAATTTACCTAAATTAGGGAAAGATTCTCTAATGAAATATTCAGGAGCCTACAAAACGCTTTGCTTTTACTGGAAACAAATGTTTTGCTTTGCCTTATAATGAAATCAAACTTTTGGTCTATGGGAGAAGAAAATCAGGATAAATCCTTTCTAGAGCAGAATATGCCCCATCGTGTTTATCCATGAGAAACTTGCCCTTTGCAGGAGACCTTGTCTTCAACAGCTCCTGACTCCTGCTGACTGCACAGCTTGGAAAAGGGTGTACAAAAAATTAATATATTGTTGAAAAGCCGCCAGCTGGATGCCTTGCCCACCTCTGGGAATCCCTTCCTTTGATGAAAAATAAATATTTACAGTTAAATAAAACCTTGAATGATTTTGAAATAATTCTTTCAAACAGCAGTGCTACTGTACAGCGTGAAAGGACTCAAAAACCCCCAGTTGGTTCATTTTTTAACTTCAAAGTTTGATGGATACACTCTAAATCCAAGATAAAGTACATTTAGGCCAAAAGGTTTGAAAGGTGATCTCCGATCTAAGCGAGGTTCTCCATCATCAGTTCATAAAAATGCTTGGCAAGGTGTTCAGTGTCTGTTGGTCTGTTCCTTTCCAGGTAACTTTAACGAGCTGATCCAGTTCCCTGTAAAATCCTAAAGGAATTGGGCACCGCCTTTACTGCAAATTTTGAGAGAGAAAGGGCTGAAAGTTTCAACTGGTGCAAATCAGCACTGTTCTGTTAAAGTCAGCATTTGGGGTCTGCTCATGGCTACTTGGGATTTATCAAATAAACTCTTCATTTCCTTGGAAAATGCCAGGGCTTCAGAACTAAAAGAAAATAAACTTGATTTCTGCTGAAAACCAGCATTTGCCAAAACAGTTTCTCAAATCCACTAGTGCAAGGTGCAAAGATATTTAAGTACCACCAATTATGTCTTGACTTATACCATGGAAAATATCAGCCGTCCAATTGATATTAATATCTCAATTTAACAAAATACACTGTTTAAAGAGAGGTTAAATTTGCCCTTTGGCTCTAGGTATGTTGGCACAAAAATCAAGAAGATCAACTTCTCCATAAACATCTCGTTTAAGATCTTAAACCCCTCAATAAACCTGACAATAATGAATAGCTTTTGGTGTCTTTCAGTAGCTCAGGAGACAAAAGAGGCAATACAACATGTCCCAAGCTCACTGAGCTCAGTGAATGAGCAGGATGTTCCCTGGCACTGGTGACAAAAAGTGTAAAAGACTTTCTACCACGACAGTGAGATGACTCAAGGAATCAGATGCCCCAGAAGAACTGCCATATCTACTACTGTCTCCCAGATCAGCTCTATCAGGGGTATTTTTATGTATTTTGATAACTACAGCATGTTTGTGGTGGTTGGGCACCTGTCCCCATGAAAAAACCTTTGGTCCTACCAGGTCTTGACTAAAATTAAGATGGTTTTTCTCTCTGAGAACATAATTGGTAAATTTGGAAATATTTCTTGCCCTAACAGTCAGGCTGCCCTTCCTTATCTCAGGGTAGTGTATTCTCCTAGCAGAATCATCATTAAATGAAGTTTGGAGATGAGCCATGAGGAAAAGGCCAAATTTCAGTTCCAGGAGGTTAGGAGAACTTACCCATTTCTTACTCTTGAGTTAAGTGATGGAGATTTTATAGGGGTGGTTCCTGCACAGCATTTATGGATCTTTGGTAGGTCCTCAGACTCACAGCTTGGTGGGTGTATAGATTGTGAATGAATTGTCAGTTTGAAGAATTTACAGAGCTCCTGCCCAGGAAGAGAACCAGGCTGTGGGAATGCTGGCTATTTATGGCTGTAGGGAACTCCAGCAGAACTGCATCCACTAGGAATTCTGATCAAAGCATGAGGGATGTCCTAGCATGAGGGATTTTGGACACTGGAAGCCATCACCTCAAACACAGTGTCCATCATCCTGGTGATACCACCCAGATGTAGCTCTTATTACCACGAGATATCTCCTTATTTAATGACATTTTTTAAATACTTCTCATGGAATGTGAAACCAACACTCTGTCAGTGTTTGATCTGGGATGAGGACAGCACAGCACCCTTGGAGCAGCTCTGAGGTTCCACTTGTGTACCCATGGCAGGGGACAGTGTGGGTGGGCACGGCTTTGTCCTCACCATCACACCCCGGTGCCACCCTCAAGCTGCACAAGGGACAGGGCTCAGCTCACCCCCAACAACACCTGGCAGCAGAATAACAATTATTAAGTGGTTTCAGCTGGTATTTTTCAGCTAAAGGAGTGAAAGGGGAGAGCTGACCACTGACTTGTTATGTCAACATGTCATGGCAGCAGTGTCTGGCCAGGACAGAGCCCTGCAGGTGACAAACAGCTTCCCTGGTAAACACCAGCTGGGAATCTCATCCACAACTCTCAGGGTTTACATTTCTTTACATCCATCCTTGTGTGCTGGCAGTTTAAGCCCTCAGGGTTTTGCTGCAGTTTTTTCTCCTCAGGTTCAAGCAACCAGATTAAACACATATAAACTAATTTAGAATTCCCATTCAGGTTAGTACATGTTGCACATGTATACATGTATGAACAGTGTATAATAGAAATGTGTGTGCACTGGAGACAAAAGCCACTTGCAAAATCAACATGGAGTTCAATGGTCTCTTGCATACAAAAAAAGAAATTTCCTGAAACAACACATCTGAAATACCCTTACAGATGTTTCTCTGCATTACCAAAAAAAACCCGTCCCCTGAGCTAAAATGAAAATTGATTTTGAAAAAAAAAAGCTGAAGGATATGAGTGGATCATCATAATTGGATCAACATGCTCCAAAAGCTTCAGGCTACTTCAACTTCATTTCTTAGCTGACAGCTTTCTTTTGGAATTCTTCAAACCAAACACAAATGGTTTGATTGCAATATGTGAAACATTTGACCATCATATCCTTGACAGTCAATCTGCTGCAGGGGAGATTTGATAACTGTTGTCAAATTCATAACAGCCAGTCTAATCCAGAGAACCAACAAAAAAACACAGGAGCTGCTTCCACAGAACCAGAGATGATATTAATGTAAAATGACACCATTTACAGGGAAAATATAGAAAAAGGCTGTATTGGGTCTTTTCCAAATAATGTTGCAACCACATGAACTGATCTTACTGGTTCTTAACTGGTAAATACAAATTAGAGCTGTTTAAAATCCACTTGGTTTTCCATTCAAGTGTCACGTGAGAAATGAAAGCAGCAAGATCAAGTCCCTCAAACTGAGCCTGCGCTAATTTATGGACAGCATCGTCTGGGGAGATTAGAGCTGAATTGTTCCTCCCAAAAAAGAAGTGTTGCAGGGTAGCTGTCAGGGCAATTGGCCCTGAAAAATTTCCACATCTTCCAGCACAAAATGGATGAAAAAGAAATGGGAAAACCACCATAATAATAAAAAGAAAGGTAATAGAATAAAATCTAATGGTACCGTCTCTGTTTATTTCTATGCCAGGCAAAAGTGAAAACTGCAGCACTAATTGGCAGAAAAGAATTGAAGGATATCATGGATAAACTAATTACTGGATGTCAATATTGTATTAAACATCAAGTCAGAGGAGTTTTAATAAGTACATGCTTTCTAAAGTTGAAGCTGCAAGATCTTTATCAAAATTTTATGGAGGATTTAATTCACAGTCCTGGATTTTAGGAGAAAATATCCATGATTCTCACTGTAGCTATGCAGGGTTAGGCAGGATGACGAGTCAGGAGCTTGTCTTCAGTAAGTAAAGATTAATTTTAACAGCAAACCCCTTTTCCCCGACAGATCTCAAGCTCTCAGTTTCCATCAGAGCCAGTTTTAGGGAAGTGATAACTGTCAAACAAATCCCTCTCCGCAGGGAGGTTTCCAACATTTGACTTTTCCAACACCACCAGGATGTGGGATTGATCCCATTCTCCAGGACAGTGATTGAGCTTCTGAGCTCACCCTTACACTTTGCTCCTTTTCTCTTTTCCAAACCCACAATAAACACATTTACTCCAGAGTTTTCCTTTGCACAATTATCCCTCAGCAGTGCTTTGGTTTTTTTTTTTCCCCCATTCTTTTATCTGTTTCTGTCTTGGAAAACTCAGGAAGCAAAAGGGATAAAGTTTAACGACTGTTCACAGTTCAGTGTCCTGCAAAATTAGAGAAACATCTGGAAGTTGTTTTTGCTTCAGGATGACTTTTAACTGACTAAATGATCTCATCTGCAGAGCTGGGCAGGCTGGTGGAGGATGGAGAGCAGGAGTTGCCCCCTCCTACCTGAAATGCACCACAAATCACATTCCAAGAGCTTTTCTAGCTCCTCAAATCCTCTGGATTCTTTTCTACCAAGCCTTCATTAAACAGCTATAAAACTAAATTAAGAGAAAGCAATAACATCTGATTAGAGCCAAGAAAAAAAATCAATTGCTCAGCATGAACAACTAAGTAATAGTAAAATATTCCAGACACTTCCAAAAGAGGAGTTTTAGCATAAAAACCTTTGCTCATGGGAAAAGAGCTGTTATGTGAGCTGGAATTTGAACAACTGGGATTAATAAATCTGCATTCTTTAATTCCTTCTCTAGCTCTAAGAGCCAAGAATTTTCATTTCTAGTAGGAAAGTGCTGTGGTGCAACACTACCCAAGTTGTTTCTCCTCATCCCATTTTTTGGGATGTCACCTGTGAGGAAAAGCTGTGTTTCCTGATGCAGACCCAACAGGACAAACCTGTAGAGGATCCAACATTGTGGCCAGACTCTCGTGGATGGAAATTTGGGAATGACAAATGTAAACATAATGAAATTGTGACATTCTTTGGGGATTTCAGCCAAGAATATCACCCAGGATATAGGATGGTAAGGAAAAAGCACTATAAAAATTGTTTTTGTTGAGAAGGCTGCCTGTAATTTATTTGAGAAAATAGTATTTATATACAATTTATGTGTGTGTGTATATATATATCTNGAGCCAAGAAAAAAAATCAATTGCTCAGCATGAACAACTAAGTAATAGTAAAATATTCCAGACACTTCCAAAAGAGGAGTTTTAGCATAAAAACCTTTGCTCATGGGAAAAGAGCTGTTATGTGAGCTGGAATTTGAACAACTGGGATTAATAAATCTGCATTCTTTAATTCCTTCTCTAGCTCTAAGAGCCAAGAATTTTCATTTCTAGTAGGAAAGTGCTGTGGTGCAACACTACCCAAGTTGTTTCTCCTCATCCCATTTTTTGGGATGTCACCTGTGAGGAAAAGCTGTGTTTCCTGATGCAGACCCAACAGGACAAACCTGTAGAGGATCCAACATTGTGGCCAGACTCTCGTGGATGGAAATTTGGGAATGACAAATGTAAACATAATGAAATTGTGACATTCTTTGGGGATTTCAGCCAAGAATATCACCCAGGATATAGGATGGTAAGGAAAAAGCACTATAAAAATTGTTTTTGTTGAGAAGGCTGCCTGTAATTTATTTGAGAAAATAGTATTTATATACAATTTATGTGTGTGTGTATATATATATCTATATCTATCTCTCTCTATATATAGATAAAATATTTATATTTTTTTCTTCAAATATATTTTAGAAACACAAAAATTGGGACTGGAATGTTAAGCATTTGGGGATGGGGTTATGACACTATTATTTTTGATACGATAATACTGAGTAATAATTTAATTGAGGGAGTAAAAATATTTGTGGGAGGAGCCAATTTTTTACTTATACCACTGAGCCAGGAGGAGATCCAAGTCTAGTATTTTCATCATCCATCTTCATCTACTCTCCTGGATATATTTTCCCTCCTTTCCAATGCTCCTGTTAGCAAGACAACCTTCCCTCTCTATCGGATTCCCTCACTCTTTGCTCGAGTTACCATGGAATCAAAACAGCACTTACAGACTTGTCTGCACGTGTTGGAAATCGATTTGATGGCCATTGCAGGAGACACGTTTTCAGGTGGAATAACTTGGGAATTCTGCCTGGATGCATAGAGACAACAGAATTACTCTGCTGCACCGGTTATTCTTCCCAGACGGCACTGGAAAGGACGCTGGGGTGTTTCTGCTGGGGAAAGGAACTTTCTTCCTAAGCAGATGTGATGGCTGTGTGAAAAGGCCCAGTCTGGGCCATGTGCAGCACACATTGTCCCAGCACCTGGAAGCTGTTAGAGCTGGGAGTGGTGTGAGGGGAGACTCCGGGGAGCGGCTGCGGCACGGCCGGGATTGCCCAGGGAACGTGGATCGGTTTCCTGATAAACACAGAGCACCAAAGGGTACCTGGAAGGAACCTCAGACTTCGGGAGAGCAAATGAAAAGCAGAGGTTGTTTTCCCCTGGAAAACTTCCTGAAGGAAAGTTGGGTGAGCCTGGCCTTTGGAACGAGAGAAATGAGTTTGGGTGGGTTCAGCCTTTGCAGGCTTGGGCTGTAGATGAAGCAGCTCATTTGCATTTCAAAGCTGGCCTATATTCTGCTGATTGAGAGTAAATAATGCACCATAAATATGTATTCCCTGCTCCGAGGTAACAGCACATCACAGCCAGAGAGGTTTTCTGGGATGGCTTCAACTGCTCCGGGTGGTTTTCCCCTGGTTTGTCGGGAGACATCCCAGTGTCCAGCCAGGTGTGAAAGCACCTGCCTGGAGCAGCCAGATGTGTCAGGTGGCAGCAGGAACAGCTGCTGGGCACCACCAACATCTGCATGCAGGAAGAACCCAGAGTTATTAAGGTTGAAAAGACCTCCAAAGTCATCAAATCCAATGAATCCCACCATGGCCACTAAACCTCATCAGGAAGTTGTGCCACATCAAGCGTCCACTCGTTTTTTGAGCACTTTCAGGCATGGGGACTCCACCACTGCCCTGGACAGCCCCTTCCAGTGCTTGACCATTCTCTGAGTGAAGAAACTTTTCCAATATCCAACCTGAACCTCTCCTGGCCATTTTTCCTTGTCCTTTGTTGTCCCTTGTTCCCTGGGAGCAGAGCCTGACCCTCACCTGGCTGCCCCCTCCTGTCAGGAGTTGTGGAGAGCCAGAAGGTCCCCTTTTCTCCTTTTCTCCAGAGTAAACACTTCCAGCTCCCTCAGCAGCTCCTCATAGGACTGATGTCCCAGCTCCATTCCCTTCTCTGGACACAAGATTCCCAATTCCTCAAAGCCCAACTTAGGACTGTTCTCTCAACAATGGCAGAGATGGATGATTACTTATCCAGAACAATTTATCACTTGCATTCTGATGAAAATTAATGAATTTGATGATAAACTCTGCTATGAAATTAATTATGCTAAATCCCAGATATTAAATATAGACCTTGAGAATCCATGATTAAAAAGCTGTGAGATCTCTTTATTTTTGGGGCCTAACAAAGACACACAGTTATCTATATTTCTCCCAGCTTCAGTTAGTTCTCCTCCTACTCAAAATGTAAAATTGATTTGTTGCGTTGGGAAATAAACAACAAAAAATGATGCTTATCTTATTTCGGTTATATGGCCATGATAAAAATTAATTGGTCACCAAAAATTAGTATTCAAAGCACGGAACACTCAGTATGAACAAGAAAAGACTGCTAAAACATCCACCAAAAATGGAGATTTGGAAATCTTGTTCTAGAAATGCAATTCAAGTTCTCCCAGGTGTCACTGAGGTGATAGAGATGGATGGAAATTCAGGAATCACAAACATTGGACAGGGGTTTAACAAAAGGACTTCAGGTATGAACAGAACGTGGTGGTTTTTTTTCTTAACCTGTTTTTTTTCTCTTATCAGGAAGGGCTTTGGGTCATTAGGATGTTTCAGAACCTGGCACAGACTCCTCCTCCCTTCTGTTCCCAACCCTCAGAAGAAATTTG
>VZRX01015356.1:0-26332 GCA_013398075.1 Notiomystis cincta | reverse complement strand
TGTGGCGGCGGTGCCGCAGCGAGCCGGGCCGCCCGCGCGGGGAGGCAGCGGGCGTGGCTGAAGTGCCGAGTGCTGAGGAGGCGCTGGAAAAGAAACCCGAGTTCACGCCTGCTGCTTGGAGGTGGCGCCTCCTGGCCTGCTGCGGTCGCCCTTCGTCTCGCTTTCTCCTTGGCTTGCTGTGTTCCGCTCGTTCTGCCTCTGGTGCCGCGGGTCTGACGCTCAGGCCCCTCGGTGGAACTCGGTCTATGTGATCTTTCTGTCCTTGTAACTAACTTACTGTAAGCCTGTAGTTGAAGAAGTCATTCCTGGCAGTACTGATCCGAGATGAGATTGTGTTGGCTAGGAAAGCCAAGAAAACGATTTTGAGTCTCTCTCTGCTGCACACCACACACTGCTGGAGACTTTTCCCTTTGTCCCGGCTCTCCACCACCTGGGTTGCAGTTGCTGAGCTTCTGTCAGCTCTTTTTTTATCCAGGAGGTAACAGGCCCTTAAAAGGGTAAATACGCCTTGTCCTGGCCAGGGTCAGTTTTTAAATACAGAACAAGTTTAAAATTAAAATAATAGTTTATCCCAATAAGTATGCCAATAAAAGGCTTCTAAATTGGGCAAAAATGTACGAGTGAAGAACATGTAAAGATACAAAGTTAAGCCCAATATCAGTTCATCTAGGTATCCTTGTCAGGATGGAGGGCTTGTTCCACAGCACACACCATGACTTGCTCGTTAAATGAAATATTTATATGGACTATTATGTTAAATGTATTTCTGGTATTGAAGATCCTGCTTCAGTGTTTGAAAAATATTCTGAAATGGACAGGTTTTTGAACTAGTTGACCTAATGACTTTTTGTTAATAGCTTGCTGAGGGTGGATTTTGTGTCATAAGGGAAATGTTCTTGATAAAGAAAACCAGATGAGGGCAGGGCCTTGTCACTGGGTTTTTTCAGCAAATAAAACACATCCACTGAGGTATGAAGCCCACTGTCTGAATATTTTTATTTGCTTAGCTCTCGCAGTGCAGTGTAAATATAGCAGGGTTGCTCTTAGTCTGAGCTGCCAGAATAAGGGCACCGTTGTGTTTCCGGCTGCCCAGAGGCTCTGCAGGCAGGCCTGGTGGCCCCTGTTGCACCAGGATGCACTGGCAGGGCAGGGCTGTGAGTTGGCTCCATTCTCCCTGTGGTCAGGACAGGTGCCTGGGGCTGGATCTGTGCTCGGCCCTTCATGGCACAGCAGCTGGAGCTGATGCTGAGCACTGTGTGTTCTGTAGGTGACATTGCCATACAACCCCGTAGAAATCCTATTGCTGTTTTTACTACGTATCACAGTGATTCACAGCGTCTGATGTCCTCTTTAAGGACATGTCCTTGCTTGCTCACAAGCAGTGGGGTTACTCAAAGTGCAGGCTGCTGAACAGAATGAGCTGCCAAAGGAAAAGATGCCCGATTGCATATTGACACAGCAACCACTTCTGGTTTTTCACCACTTATTGCAAGCACACGGATGTGTTTTGATCTTAGAGGGTTTCCATAGGATCAAAAAAATATTATTATTTCCACCAGTGTCATGTGCTCAGGCGTACTAATACATGCAAGAGTAGTATGGACCACCTTCTAAATAACAGAAAAATAACATTATTTTTTTCCAAAATGTTGATTGATTATTTTGTTTGTTTGTTTGAAATACAGTTTAGAGGGAAGAAATGAGAGTGAAACTTCTGCACCTTCAGATGAGATCTTTCCACGCTTTAACAACAATATGCCACTGCCAAAGCTTTAACAAAACTGGATGTCTGCTCTTAAAGCTGGATAAGGAAGTTGAAAGAACAGCAAAGTCTTGGAATTTGTATTCACTGAAAGCTCTGTTCCCTTGGTTGACGAGTCAATGTATGCAAATGAAGAATTGGCAATTTCTCCGAGGATTTGTATCCACTTCGGGAAGAAATGTTTATTATCAGAGCGGGGAGGGGTTTTTCTCATCCTGGAGACATTTGGGTGTGATGATGGCAGAAAACTCCAGGCTCAGTACAGAGTGGATCCAAAAGCTTAGGAGCACGTCATCAAGATGTTATGCGGTTGTATCAGCTGGTAAAATTGTCCCCAAACCCAGTAACCAGCCAGTTAAGAGGCCACCAAAGGCACCGAGGACCAAGCAGCCCTCCAGAGCGAACCTGCCCCTCTCAGACATGGAGGTGAAGTATAACATTTACAGTCTGTGTGACAACGTTCAGTTTGTGTTCAGATTTGGGGTTAGATGAGCATTGTAATGAAATTAACATACTTATTTGGTGAGAAGGGCTTCATTATTTACACTGGTGTTGGGGCTTTGCAAATAGAAGCAAGCTTGATAGAAATTAGCATGTCTGGTGTTTTGCAGGTAAAATGGAAGTTTATTTGCAATATGTTAACAAAAGTGCAGGGAAGATATGTGGTTTTATAAAGTGGAAGGGTGACGTGCATTAAAAATAGTTTTGATCAGTGCTTTCAAATCACATTTACTATTGAGGAACAAAGTTTAGCATCCAGAATAATTTAATTTTTCCTATGTTTCCTTGCTTATCCAAATTTACCCAATTTTAAGGTTTCACTCAAACAGAAATAAAAGTGAAAGTAAATACCCGGATTAAGTTTCAGATGGGAAGTGAATGTGCAAGTGTAGCCTGTGTTACCTGAGAAAGATCATTCCATGTGTAGAAATAGCACCTTGACTATCAGACTGTAAAGTCTACAGCAGAAGTGCAACAACACACTGTTTTAGATGCAGTGAAGTATGATGAGGAAGAACAGTGCATATTTGTAGCTGTATCTCCTTAAGATAGCTCTTAGCCAAGCCAGGCCTTAAGTGTACTTGAATATAGGATTTCCATGGTGAATCCTGGTGTCAGGTGTGTTACTGTTCTCCTCAGGCTAAAACAACCCGGTGTTGTTAGTAAAATAGTATGGTAGGTGAGACTAAAACAAGCATTGTGCCTTCAGAAATAGTTTCCATGTTGCAAAATATATCTGTTACATGATATACTGAATGTGAGCACAGAAAAGTTTTAGTGCTTGCCTTCTCATATCTAAGCTTCTGATTAGTATTTTGTGTGATAAGCAGACAATTTAATTCCCACTCATATTTTCATGTTGTTTTGGAAGAGGAAAGTGAAAAATATTAGTCCTGAAACACCATGTAATGTTTCCAGCTTTTTAGTCATGCTGTAACATTACATTCAGAGTTTTATTCTTTCTGGTTTTGGATGAAGTGACAACATTCTTGAGGCTTTTAAATGACAGCATAGAATGCAAACAGTTTCTTTGTTTGACATTTTCATATATACGTGCAGGTAACATGCAGTGCTATTTTTACTTTTTTCCATTGTGAAGAAATGGAGAAGATACTGCCTGATACATTGAAATAATAATCTACTTCCTGAGGAAGCTTTTGCACGGCAAAATGCTGGGCCAGAAATTATCTCTAGAATTGCAGGCCCTAACAACAGGGCCATTACCTCAGGGACATCTCCTTCCCATCTTCTCCTGCCTGTGGAGACAGCAGTTGCAGGCCCACTCCTGAGGTTCTCAGTTAGAGAACCATGAGGATCTGCGGTGTTTTCTGTCTGGAAGGGCTGACAGCTGACACCTTTCCTTTGCAGAGCACTTGGTGAATGAGGTCCTTCCCATACTCCCCAGCACTGGTCTTCATCTGTTTTTACAGGCAGAGTGCTGAGCACCAGCAGTGATCACTTGCTGTACAACCAGTTTTTCAGGATAGATAGAGGAGTTCCTTGAAAGCAGTTAAGTGGTTTAGTCAGTCAGTCACTGAGTGGTACCACTGCTTGGTTAACCTGATATGGTCTGATGACAGGGAAGGCCTCCGAGCCAATTCTTAATGCTACAGCCATCTAGCATAGAAATAGCTTGAAATTCAGGCAAAGACGTAGTATTTACTACACTTTAGATAAAGACTGATTCCTGGGGTGATACAAGGACTAAAGTTCATCCTACAGATTTTCTTTCGTAAAATTTTTTGTATGCTAAAAGAGAAAGAGATGGACAAAGGAGAGTTAAGATTCCATGAGCCTGTACAGTTGCTGAGGGCATGATGATACAGAAAACGAGTTGTCAGTGTACTTAGCTGTCCTCAGGAGCAGCCATCCTGTGTGCTGCTCTGAACAGAATCTCAATAACACTAGGCAGAGAGGAGGAGGATGGTGAGTAGCTCGAGTTCCTTTCTAGCACCAGTACAAGGTGCTGTATTCTGGGGTTTTTGAAGTTTGCAGGAGAAAGTGATGTAGCAGAAAACATGGCATTAAGGTTGATCAGCCCCTTAACACACCTATTTTAGGATTAGCTGAGTCACTGATTAGAGTAGATTTTTTGGCTGTATCTCCACCAACAGTCATGAGAATTCAGACATTCAGAGCACCCGTGGACACTCATTTTAGGTGTCTTAATCTCAAATGATACCCAATCCCAATGTTCTCTATCAAACAAGATTTTTGTAAATATGTAAGTGAAGCAGTACATTGTAATAAAAAAAACCTAAAACCTGAAAGTAGTTCATATCCAGAATGCTATTTCAGGCATGTAGCTTAGCAAACAACTTCTGGTTGTAACTAAATGAGAAATGTAGCCATCGAAACTAGAATTGCAGCTGTAATACAGAAAGTCAATCCTGTAGTGCATTTGCCTTGCAATGAAGAATAGCCCAAGTAATAAACTGTGGGAAGCACAGAGCAAGATGAGATTTTCAGATTGTATACTAACTACAAGATGAAAATTTGCTCCCTTAAAACTCTTGACAGAAGAGTTTCATGGCAGAGCATGTGTACTTAAAATAAACAGAGTTTTTCTGAAGAATCTTTAGATTCAGATAATATATATCTGAATAATTAGTATAATTGGCACTGGCAATTTAGAGATTGAGAATGGATTTATACAGTTGAAATTGTGATAATGGAATTTGGTACTTCAAGGCAACTGAAAACACAGTTCTGTTTCACTGTTAATTCAGCCTTCTAGCACAGTTGTGGGAACAGGCCTACAAAATTGCTCTCTGAATATTATAATTGCTTTGAAAGCTTACTTTCTGCTAGTGGTTGCTGAATTAAGACGATGTGTAAGCAAAGCTTTGGGTGTGATAATAGGATGTTGACATTAAAAAAAAGAGTTCAAATGTGAGATGGTGATTCTGATGATTGGTGACAGGCCCCCCGCGGGGAGCAGAACACCTCTTGAAGCCTTGCTATTTGACGCTGAATGAGTGCTGCAAGAATGTAACTTGGATTTTGGGTTGTAGTGTATTGTGGGCCTAAATGCCTGCAGATGAACACAGTACTTTAGTTTATTTGTTGTTAGTTACATCCCTGTTAGTTACAAAAAGCCGGGAAGCGCCTGATCCGCAGTGAGACATTACTTTCTGGATATTTTCCACTGCCTTGTACTGAAAAACAATTTTGTAGGTCATACATGGTATCAGAACAAAGAAATACACTTCAAGTGAGTAGTAGAATTTGCAAATCAGTAGTAGAAATTTTGCAAATTGTGACTTGTTTGATTAATGAAGAAAATCTCAAATCTCCTTGCAAGTCAGCATCATTTTTCCAGTTATTTCTTGAATACGACATTTTAGTAGATAAAGATGGTGGGAAATTGGGACAAACTGGCCCTGGTGCAGGGTTCAGCTGTGATTTCGGTGGAGACCACGCTGTTGGTGCAGCAGCAGCTCAGGGTGGGGGAGAGATGCTGTAGATGTGCGGCACCTGCAGCTGGCCCGGAAGGTTCGTGACTTTCTGTGCTGCAGTGGCTCAGCCCTGGCAGTAGCTTGATGCATGGCAAAACATGATGTTTGTGGTTGGAGCTTCAGCTTGATAAACAGATTGGGGTAGTCAAACTCCATTTATCTTTAAAACAGGGATGTTAAAGCAGCTATCAGGGGTGTTTCACCTCTGGTTTTAGCGGTCAGCCAAGTATGTCATAAGCCATGGGATGGGAGAGCAGCAGCAAATGCAGCTCTACTGTTCAACTGTTTGATTGGCATTCGAGGAAGAAGGGTTGTCTTTGTGGCTCTGTCACAGAGTTTTTTGTTGTGCCTTCATTCAGGCCTCCTGGCTTATTCTCAGTGTGTGATTTGCTTTCCCACTTAACAAGGAGCAAGGTCTCTTGTTAGTGTATGTACACCAGGTGGGCAGCATGGCAGTGATACCACAGAACGGTGCTTAAATGAAAATTGTCACTCTCTTGAAAAATTTGAAGCAAACAGTTTTCTTACTAACATCTTGCTTCAGCCTTTCCCTAACTCAGATCTTTATTCCTTTGGAACAGAATCTGATGCAGTGCACAGCCTTTGCAACAGCAGATGAATATCATCTTGGTAATCTGTGTCATGACCTGACTTCACATGGATATGTTGAAATAACAAGTTTGCCTAGAGGTAGATTTTTGAAACATATTAAATGCAATGTTATACCTTGGGAAATAAAATATGGGTGAGGGATGTAATTTTTATAACTTTATGTATTCTTATTCTGATAATATCCTGGAATATATCATACTATCTGTAAAATTATTGCTTTGCTTAAAGATTCTATTTGCATAAAATTCCCCACAACAAAAATTTTAGAATAGCAATAGGAACAGCTCTTGCTCTTACCCTCTGGTAATTTTTCCCAACATTAGAATTGCTCTAGAAGTACAGAAAAAAATACATGCATGCATGAGAAAAATCTTTGGAAATTGACTGATACAGAGAATTTCTATAGACATTCAGTAACTGAGAAAACTCTGAATGTTTTATTTCAATTAATCTTTTAGTAGTGAGGTAGTGCAATACTTCAGCTCTTGAAACAATTTTGTAATTTGAAGTGATGCATCTTCTTTCTGTATCCAGATTTCTATTAATGTAAATCACAGAGTTAGAGAGAAAGGCATGCAAAAGGGAATCCTGCTGACTAAGTGAAATGAAAAAGATACACACATAAATGTTTAGTTCTACCAAAGAGAATGCTGTTGATACTTCTTTATTGGGCCAACTATATCCAAGCAATTGTTGAATGCTTCATTTAGATAGCCTTCAGCAAAATAATTGATTCTGGTTTTCAAATAAAGCATCTCTGAAGACTTGGGAAAGTATGGCTTGGAAATAGCTGCAGTATTCTATAAAAGAAAAACGGATCTTATTATAGCTAAAGGAACCTTATGCCCTGGAACAGCTGTGATTTTCATATGTCAATAGTAGAATGCCTTTTCTTCTTTTGAAAGAACAGATTCTGTGAGGCTAGGAGAAGGACAGGCAGTTCATGGGCATTGCAGTAGGGCTTATCAAAAACCTATCTGTCTCTCAAATAATAATCTAAGTGCAGTAATACTCAGTGAGTCTCTTTCAAGCACAAGATTTACTAATGATTGCCTTGTTCAGAGAGATGAACATGAAAGACAGTACCTGCTAGAATATAGGCTTCATTTTCCTTTGTATTAAATCTAACCCTGCTTTCACAGCTTTGGGATAGAAACTTTGTCCAACCCCCCAGCATGACCATGAATTAAATGTTACTGTTGATGTTATTTTACCCTGGGAGTGTCGGTTTTGCCAGTTCCTTTTATTTCTTCATGGTGTTTTTGACTCAAAATGAGTACTGTTTATCAAAGGTTTGGAGGAAGTAATGATGAAAGGATATTGGATTGTGCCTGCAGATCTGAAGTGCTAGGATGGTTGGCATGTGCATGTAGCTAGCAGTGGTTGGTTACCAAGCCAAACACTGAATCTGGAAAATAATTTCTAAAAATATTACCGCATTGAAATATAAAACAGAAGTTACTTTGTGGATTTGTTGCTTTGTAGTGTTTTTCAAAAGCATTATTCTTGTTTCTGACTTCCTTAAAAACATTGTAGAAGCAGATCCTGCACCTCCACTTAAAATAGACCAAATTCTGTTTAATTGTGTATGTTTTGGTTGGAGTGGATAAATAAAGATCTGGCTGGTATTTGAAAAGGCAAATGAGAAAATGCAGACAAAATGTTACTTCCATGATGAACTCAAACTTCATACCTAAAACTGCTCTAGTTATTAATCCAATTGTTTGTTTCTGAACTGGAATAGCAAGTGGAAAAAAAGTCTTTAAGGGCTCATTCAGACCAACCACGGAGTCCCAATTCAGATATTAGCAAAAGTGTATCTGATACCTGATCATCTCTCTCTGCTGCCTCAGCCTACCTGGCCTCTATGGCTTGAGCGATAAAGCAGAAGGTAGAATTTGTACACAGGCAGAAATAACAACATTTGGTACCCTGTCACTTGACTTGTTATTTTCCTGCAAAGGCATTTGAATTTTTGAGGCTTAGCTGTTGGGCCCTGCAAAATCTTTGCAAAGTCTCACTTTGTAATGGAAGTAGGGGGCTTTTCTGGTCTTGCTTCCACTAGTGCTGCAACAAAATGAATCATGCTGGTTTGAAACCACATCAGGACTTCTAAAGCTTTATCTGTATTAGTGAGTGGCACAGTGAGAAGATTTGTAAAAGAAACATCAAACCCATTTTGAGAACCCAGCAACCACATTTTGTAAGTTTGGGGGTATTCTACTTGGACTAGCTCTGGTCTAATCCTTTGTAACAAATGCCCCATTAGTGGTTGGAGTACCACAGGAACATTTTTTGAGCTTCTATTTTAGTTTAATTTAATGCAAAAACCCTCACATTTTATGTACTGTTGTGCAGTGCACATCAGAAGTGTGGTGAAGGAGGGTGGGTGGAAGATTTGTTTCAAAAGCACACTTCACTTGCAGGGAAATGCAGGTGTAGGCTCTCCTGTCTTGGGGGTACGCTCTTTCAAGTTTCTGACTGGCAAAGCAAAGTCAGCACAATTTGAGTGCAGATTAATCCCTTAATGTATAGCAAAGAAAAAGAGCTTCTGGGCAAGCAGATTTGAATGGTAATTTCTCTGCAGTTGTGTGCAACTTCCACACTTCTGTCCCATTGCATGTCCACTTCTGTATTCTGTTCCTGGTTATTTACAATGTCTGCATCAGTTTTCTCTTAAGTCTTTTGTTCTTCAAAGCTGCTTTCCTTAACTGAAGATTCTGGTGAAGTTCCCAGTATAGGCCCAGTCAGTCTAGAGTGTAACAGTTCAGAGAGGCAGTGTAGTTGGATATTGTAGTTGTTTCCTGGCAAGCATTTCTATCAGAAAAATAAAATGTGGGACTGGCTGATGTGTTAGTATGCAACTGTTGAATTATATGCTTACAGCTATCAGCTGTCATGTTTAGAAGGTTGACTAATTATTCAATTTTTTCACTTATTTCAAACCAGATGCTGCAAATGTTTTGGTGGTCAGTACTGAGAAATCTGCAAAAGAAGATGATCCTGGCATGATTTTTTTCTTCAGGTAAGCTATAAATCATGCTGAAAACATTATGTCTTTAATAGTAATGATGTGAAAGAAGTAGTGCAGCTTGCCAGATTATTGTATCATATTACCACATGAAACTCAAGGAATAACTGTCTAGTCAGAATGACTTAAAAACAAATCAGAATTATTTAAATGGTTAAAAAACACCTTCTCAAGGTTTTTCATTGAAGTATGGTTAAAAAGCAACTAGTATATAATTTCTGCAAAGATAGTTTTAAGTTTTTTGATTCACAATGACAAAAATTGCCACTGTACAATTTGAATATTCCATTAAAATACATTTAAAACAGTATGATTACACTCAGTTTTTCCTTGAATTCACAGGGAAGGGGCTGTTGTATTTTGGAATGTGGAAGAGAAAAGTGTAAGTAAAGTGAAACTTGATTAAAACTGCATAAGCAGGTGTTTTGTCAGTCTCACAAAGCTCAGCATTCCAGAGGTTTGTTTGGGAGATTGATCTTTCCATGAAGGAAAAAACCTGATTGATTCTTCTAATGAGGGCAGGTTCTTGCCTGCTACTGTGCCCTCAAGTGTGTGGGCTGCTGATACATCACACTCAAAACTCATCTACTTCAGACAAAAATCTGAAACCTTAATCTAGTGAGACTGACAAAAAGAAAATTCTTGTAGCTCTACATCTTGAAAAAGTAGATCAGAAAAATCAACCTGTAAATGATTGTTTGAAAGGCACTAATGTAACAGAAAGTATGTTAGAAGAAAAAGATCATTCCATTCTATTCCATTTTAAGTCAAAACTGTTAAAGACTTATGTTTGTACAACTTTGAAGGAGAAAAAAGAATTATAAGCAACTCTTTAATACTGTTCTATGTTTTTACCAGCCAGCAATTTTGCTGAAGGAAGTTTTTTATTGGTTGTTATAATTATTAAATATGTTGCAGACATATTATATTTTGGTGATCTTTGCTGACCTAGAAGGGTATGCCAGAGGCATATCTATTTTAATGAATGTATTTATAGGTATTTAATGTTCTAAATGTATTTTTATTACTGTGTTTAAACTGGATTCTAGATACAAAAAGTATTGACCTTATCTGTAGGCAGAGTATGTGAAATTAAATGGTGTATTACATAGATACTGAGATGTGTAGAAGTTCACAGGAGGATTTGCATTAGGCTAAATGAAAACACAGAGCAGTCGTTTCCAGACGTGAACAATTTCTGGATTCAAGTTCACTTTTTCGGTTTCAGAACTGAAATGTTCCTGATTTCCTGTCTTTTTTGGGGTGTCAGTGTATCAGGTGTCCTACAATAAGATCCTAGTTCTCCCTTCAGACCTTGCTGTAGCACCCTTAGGAGGCTGTGGCTGTAATGACACTACTGATTCACAAGTATTACTGAAGACCAGCTGACTTTAACTCCTGATGATCTTTGAGTTGGGCACCTTGGCCCACCAGAGGGCTCTGAAAGTTCTCCTTTTGTTGTACAAGCTTAAATACCTTTGAAAATTTGATACCTTGTTTTCCTGGACAATACTAGTAACAGTACTTGGTCCCTTGCTAGCTTTATTTATAAAAGAGGAGGAAAAATGCCTCTTTCTGCTTATTAAAATCATAGTCAAAGCTTTAACTGCCAAACAATGTGCTTAAATAGAGGAAGTATTTTTATGGGCATGCTTCAGTGAACTGAAATGAAAGGAGAAAAACCCCAAACTGGTCTTGTAGAAGAGAAACTGAAAGTAATTCAGTAAAACAGAATGTAGAGTATCACTGCAAATGGACAAAAGTATCCCAGAATGACTAGAAGGGAAAGAAAAACGGAGAAGTAACAAATACAGATTGATCACAAAAAGAAATTTGAAATACAAAATACCTGAGTAGGAAGGTTGTACAGCAGCTTCCTTACCAAAATAGCAAGGGCAAAAAGAAAATCCAGCTTTGAGGTTTTTTTAAAAGGAAATTGTGTGACGTAAGTGCCCACAATAGCAAGAGTTTGCAGCTAATGACTCCAGAACATCTCTTCTAATTAATTTTACTGTGTCACAGCTAGTCCCTTCTATAAAATTAAGCTGGGCCTAGAAGTAGTGTGGAGTTTGCCCTGCTGAACTGTCCCTGGGCACTGCTGGTTGCCTGAGGTGACTGGCCTCAGAGCAGACGCTTCCTATGTTTTCATACCCTTTTTTATCACAAGACTTGAATTATATGGCAAGTCTTAGTCATGCTAATATTGAATTCAGGATTATGAAAGGAGCAGTTTCAGCTATAGGGCTGAGGTTTTTTTTCAGTGAAAAATGTTACTGTGTTACATAGATAGATAGTATCACCAAAATTCTTGAAAGCAATGAAGAAAGCTAGCAGTGCAAAGAAAATCCCTCTTGCAGGTGATCCAACAGATTTTTTTTAGTGTATTTAAACTGGAGAATGTGCTTTATGAAAAATTTATAGGGTACAGTTTTGTGCTAAAAGATGAACTATGATCCTTTATTTTAAAAAGAGAGTGCTTTTTAAGTATGACTTAGTAGAAGATTGAACTCTTTAAAGAATTTAGGCATCAAAAGTGTATTGTGGTTTTGTGGTTTGGTTTTTTATTGGGTGTTGTGTAGCTAAATGCCTTTTAAAAACTTGTAGGTGAGTGCTTTTTTTAGTTCAGAATTTGTTCTAATTGCAGATAATTTTTTTGAGGGGGGCCTTGTAGCATATAAAAAGGAACAAGGATGAGAGATCCTAAGCCAGGTGTCAGAGAAGAAAGTTTTGCAAAAGAAAAAGGGCTCTTTCATCCTGCATCAGGTTTTAGTGTGCAGGAGAATAAAGGAGCAATGAGATTACTTCTGCAAGTAAAATTGCACATTTAACTATTTACAGGGATGAATGTGGCAGCTGAAACAATTTTTCCAGATGTTTGTAGTGGTAAAGGGTTTCTGTAATATAACTGACCTCTGGTAGCTGAAACAAGGCTACTGATTTCAGCAGCAATCAAAACCAAAACTACTGATTTATCAGCAAACTAGTAATTTTATCAAAAACAACCACCTAATGTACTTCTAAAGATTCATTCCCACACTCAGACATCTGCCAAAATCTTGTATAGCTCATTGTTATAATCCTGAATATATCTACGTTGTCCTTACTGCTGCTGTGGTTAATCCTTACCCTGTTCCATGTATGCAGATATTAAATGACATTTCAGTTTTCCCAGATTCCTTGCAGTTGTTCACAGCCACAAATTCTTCTCAAACCACAAGCAGTTTCAGAAGTAAACTATGTTAATAATAACTTCATTTTAGCACACCTCTTCATTGTTAAGTAAATAACTTCAGCATGAAGGTTGCATTCAGCCTGCCCTGTGCAAGTTCTTTGCAGAGTGATAATTTACTGCATGATAACTGTTGCTGCAATTGTCTCCTTCTTAGATGAAAAACACCATGCGAGTGCTAGAGCAGCACGAAATTCAGCCATATGAAGTTGCACTGGTCCACTGGGAGAATGAAGAGCTGAACTATAGAATAGGAGAGTAAGTATCTTCAGGCATTCTGTATATAAAAGCTAACAGACACCAAAACCAAATTCAAGAGAAAGTAATTCAGTTAATAAAAATATACTTACATTTATTTTTTTCCCAAATGGGTAAAATAAAGAAAGAAAACAGTAAATCTGAGATGACAAATGTTGCTGTCTTGGTAAACTTGCATGTAGTGGCCTTTGTGATTTGCTTATACCATAGATCTTGTAAATAAGAAGCTCCCTGCCCACACAACTCTGTGTTCTTCAGCAATCCCAAACAGAAACTATGTACCTCACAGCAAAAAAACTAGTGAGCATTATTGAGTCTGATTTTCAAGAAGATGCTCTCTATTAGCTGTGTGTCCCTGAGGTTCACATACAAAGATGTAATTTCTACATATACTTCATTTCCTAGGAAAGTTACAACTTGATTGTTGTGTAATGGTAAACCTGGCAAGTTATCTTCCCTTGTTGAATAATGTTTTTTCATCATGGGAAGAAAATTATCTGTACAGAAATATTTTGCAATGAAAATTAGTATATAAATTACCTGTAATTTTCCAACACCACCAAAAAGCAACCCCTAGACAGGAGGACACTGTTAATACTAGCAACCAAACTAATGAGGTGGAGTTTAAGGTAACCTGATAAGGAGACAGATGTTTGGTTTTTCCTGACCATTTGAAAACTGTATCTACTATTTAGTTGTGTAATTCGTGATTCTTGACATGCTCCATTGTGCTTATGCATGTTTCATAGTGAGATTGACATGAAAAACTGAACGAGTCTTTTGTCTCCTTTTCTTTGCTCCTTGCTCCCTGTGCAGTAGAGTTTTAGGGAAAGTAACATCATGGTGGGGAGGGAGTAAGGTTGGTAAGAGTGACAGCAGAAAATGAAAACAAAAAGATAACAGAGGAGTTAAAGAGCAGGAAGAGAGGCCAGCATCCGGCTTACTCTGAATTATCTGTGTCTATGCAGTTACTACCACAGCTTGATGCACTTGCATTTACACCTAGAAAATTTGGTCATAATATTAGTCTTAGACTGAGGAACTAATTTTCAGTGATTTGTTGTGATTATTGTCAGGTTGAACATGAGTAAAATGCAAGGACAGGGATGATAATTATACAGATATGGCATGCCTTACCTAAATAACCAACCAGTCTTTCTTGTATTGTTGAGTATTCCTTAAATGCTCCTACACTGGTGGCTCAGTCAATGAAGATGCTTCAATCTTGTCTTAACAGAGGTCAGTCAAAACTCCATAAAGGACAAATCTTGTTAAATGCTGAGCTGGATAGTGATGAAGTTGTTCTGCAGAAATTTGCCTTTTCAAATGCTCTTTGTCTTTCTGGTAAGTTAATATTGTTTGTACTGTGTAGTCTGTGCTACGGATTTTGTGAAATGTCATTATAAATGAGACTTGTACAGTGACAGGCTGGGAAGGACTTGGTATCTGGTTCAGACAAACTGTGTAAAAGAGTGATTGTGCTTCAGTTGAGACGATTTGTTTTCAATGCTTTTACCATGTTTTCTGTAAATTGGAATTGCCTTATTCAATGTAAATCATTTTAAAGCTGAACAAAGCACATCAACAAACATGCTTTGCAAAAGATACACATTCTACTGAGCATCCTGTTCCCCACCCTTGAGAACTATCCTAGAATAACAATGAGTGTAGAGTTCAGTATTAGCAACTTCTCAGTAGTCTTGGGTAACTCATCCTGACATCATTTCCTCTGACAGAAAAAGCTAGATGCCAGCTAGAGAAGTGATACAGAGCAGTTACTCCCAGCTGGGGAGGTGTATCAGTAACACATATGTGGACCAGAGTCACAGACAATGTTTTGCAGGCTTACTAGCCCTGCTAGCAGACAGTGGGAGGCACATGAAGAAGTCGGGCTCACCAGTCGTGCTGCTGCTTGAGCAAATAACACCTGTCTGCTGCTTCAGACCTTGAATGAGGTAGGAAGTGGGAGTTAGGACCTAGCAGCAGTAAGGCTGTCCTCGAAAAGGCCTTTAAGTGAAGTCTGGTCTGTCCACCTCTACTGCCTTTAGGGTAAATTCCAGGATTCCAGTAGTATTTTAGGGGAGTGCACCTTTACACAGAAGAGAAACAGAATGCACATTTTTGAAGTGCTACACCATTTGATCAAGGAGTGAAGTGTAACTAAATGGTTCCTGGCTGTTGAAGGAAGAGCTATTGAGAAAAAGCATATTGTTCTCTATAGTTCTCTAATTCATAAAGCCACTGTGTGGAAGAGTAGCACCTCCTAGAAGGGACCAAGGGATTTATTCCCAGGAGACAATGTTCAGTAAAAATAAAGAATGCAAGTATAGTCCATTGTCAAATTTATGACACAGCAGAAACCAACCTCTGTCAAATAACGGGTGACAGATGAAATGCTTACTGGCTTTTATTTTTTTTTCAGGGGCTAAATTAAAAGTTATTTAAGTCAGTGACTTGGATTAGGCCTCTGTATTCAAAAGATGAGTGTGCAAAATGCTCAGCGTTGGCTTCACCAGCAGTGTCCTAACCAGATGATACTATTGGTTACTACCACAGAAGACTTCATTTTGACAATCAAATCTTCCCTGATTATTTTTTTCTGGTTGAATTGGTTAATTTTTGATCTGTTGCTACTTCATTCTTGTCTGGGAATCTGTGGACTAAAGAACAAGGCTCAAGTTATATTATCATCTTAGAAACATCTTTCTAGGTTCAAGCTGAGGCACAGCAGAATTTGTGTTGGCAATGCCAGTGCTGAATTCAAGCCTTCATAGAACATAAGTTAGTATCTTCAGTGAGAGTACACTCACCTAAAAACAAAACAGGATTGCTCAAGCTGGAATTGAGCGTCAGCAGGAACAGGTGGTGTGTCTATACCAGCTCATGCTCTGTGGTTGGAGCAGAGTGCATCAGTGCTGCACAAGTGGAGAATGAGG
The DNA here is from genome assembly GCA_013398075.1 of Notiomystis cincta. Lineage (NCBI taxonomy): Eukaryota > Metazoa > Chordata > Aves > Passeriformes > Notiomystidae > Notiomystis > Notiomystis cincta. The sequence goes on along the minus strand of VZRX01015356.1, from coordinate 10,545 downwards.
GCTGTGCAGGACACTAGAAATGCAGTGGAGGCTCTTGAGGTACCACATGAAGTGGCCTGATGCCAGCATAGCTCATTATCTCTAGCCTCCTTGGAATGTAATTTGCAGAGGGCTCACACATCCAGTAGAGCACTTGGACACACAGCTTCTGAGCTGAAGCAGAACTCTCCAGGACCTGAACTGATCACTTGGAGAAGAAAGCTCTGCTCATGGCAAAGCTGGTTCTGTGTGCAGAGCTGTGTCAGTGCCCAGCCCAGATCTGTCCACTGGTACATGAACAGTTACTGTATTAATGCAAACCATAACTTGCTGCAAATAATGTCTGTAGGCATCAACATGTCCTGAAGCAGCCTGTTGGCAGATTTAAAGTTACAATTATTTGAAGGCATATGTACCTCTCACAGTCTTCTGCTTTGTCCTCTCCCTGTTGCAGTAAAGCTGGCTATTTGGGAATCGTTACTGGATAACTTTGTGGAATCTATCCAGTCAATTCCTGAGGTGAGGTCTTGTTTCTAACTCTCCCCTCCTTTTCTCCTGTGTTTTGTAAAAGATCAGCCCAGATGTAGCTAAGGATAGGGAAAAAGCAATTAAATGTTTAACACATTTGATGGTAAATCCATCAATGTAGAGAAGCTCAGAACACCTGCAAAGAAATCATCAGCCTTTAAAGGGTTGGGAGTGTAATAACATTTCCCATGTTGTGCCACTGTCACCTGCTACTGGTGAAATGTCTGTGTAACGGGACAAGCAGCATTTAAAAACCGGCCCAAGCAGACTGTGTGCTAACTTGGGGTGAAAATAATGTGCTTTGACTTGAATATAATGAACAGTTGGAGTGAATTACTTAGAAAGTTTTTCATGAGGCTTAATTACAGTACAAAGCCCATATGATGTTGTATATAAAAATGAAATTTGTAGGGTTCAAAAGAGAAAACGTTGAGTTTGTTACTTTATGTGAAGGAAATAAATGGTAATACATTGATTGTTATAAGGAGAAAGTGTATAAAAAGGCTAAGGAGGGGCAAGGTAAAAAGAACACTGTCATGACTTAAAAATAGTAGGAAGGAAAAACAAATGGTCTCTTCTTCAGGAAATCATTTATAGAAATTGCCCCAGTATTTCTGTAGCTGCTGCTGACGTACTCAGTGATTTATTGAAAAACCTGGATGAACCAGTTGCATGGTGATATTCTTAGAAAGCCAGAGAAGCAGGGCACTTAGCAAACAAACTAAAATGCTAGTAAGTACAGTGTGCATTTAGATTCTAAGATACTTCAGGCTGTAAAACTCTGGACTTCTTAACTACTGGTACGTTACTTGATGTAGCAGTGAAGAACTTCCTACTTTTCAGATTCTAAAGTCACGGAGGAAGGTAAAACTCTCTCATGCAGATGTGATGCAGAAGATTGGAGAACTCTTTGCACTGAGGTAACTTTTTTGCTTACACCCAAGACATTGTATTACACAGAACGTAAAAATTATACCGTGCATGATACAAAAGAGCAGAATACAAACTAAATAGAGTAGGGTGAGATGGGGTGGGAGAATTCCTTCTTTCGACTGGAGTCTGTGTGCTATTTACATAAATAAGGGGAACCCACTGGCTCACCACTCACAGTGGCATTTCAACCTCAGGCATTAGGCAGGCAGTGTATCACAAAGGACCAAATACCACACCCTTTTCCCTTCCTGAGTCCAGCAAAACGTCTCTTAACTAGTAATTTACAGTAGATACTACAGCATGTAAAGGATACCAGGAGAAAGGTGGGTAGGTAGAACTGTTAACTACAGCCTAGAGTTGATAAAAATATTCTTTGCTTTCTTTTCTTCCCTTGACTTATTCAGAAACCACTAATTTACTGGACTTAATGTTTTTTCCTCCCTCAAGTGGAATTTGGCCTTTGAGAATAGCAGACCATTACACANAAAAAAAAAAAAAGGGAAAAAATCCAAAATCTCCGAGGTAAAATTAAAAACCAATTCCTATTTCAGATCCTGGGGTTTATGTTCTGAGTATCCAAAGGTTTATGTTAGCAATATGTTGAAGGCAGTATATTTTAGATTTTAGCCTTTATGATGCTTGGACCATAGCCTGAGTCTGAGGGGTGTGCTGTGCTCACACATCCAGCATGCAGTACCAGTCACATCTAGGAGTTCTGTATTGTTATTCTGTGTACTGCTTCAGTGAGCTGCCAGCATAGTCAGGGACCTCTCTACCAGGTATCAAAAATTAAGGAAGGCATCAGGTTGATGAGGCAGTGTTGGCATATGGCAAAAGTCATTTATGTTCGAAACAGTTCCACAGTAGAGGATTCCCAGGAAAGTTTCAGGAGACATGACCGATTTTAAACAATCACTCTGATCGTATTTTTACTATGAAAGGAGAATCTTTTCATATTTTATGTAGAATTACAGGAAAAATTTATTTCATCTAACTGCATGTAAATATTTGCTCCTATATTCACCAAGAGGAAGCCTGAACTACAATAGTACCCATTCTTTTTAGACACCGTATAAATCTGAGCTCAGACCTGCTAATAACACCAGATTTCTACTGGGATAGAGAAAAACTGGAAGAGCTTTATGACAAGACCTGCCAATTTCTCAACATTAATCGCAGAGTTAAGGTGAGTGTCTTATTGTTGGGAGAATCTTGCATGCTCAGATCGGTTGTCTTTGGCTCAGCAGGGTCACAGATTGTACTTTATTTGAATGTACTTTAACTGCAGAAAGTGAATAAAGATTAAGATCTTATACACTCTCTCCTTTTCCATGTGTTCTTAGCCCATTTGCACCTTTACCTGGTTTTGGCTAGCCTGCTCCACATGAATGAATGATTTCCTGAGCCACTAAATTAGACTTTAAGTAGTTAGAACTGAGAAGTGAATTCTTCTTACTGACAGGATCATTCACATCAGTTCTTGAAGGGTGACATGTTTACTGCTGAACCACAATAAGAAGCACAAAAACTCTCCTGGTGGTACAGCTATCATAAATACTTCATTTCGAAGCATTCCAGAAAGCTGCATCTTCTTTGCTTGTGACTGTTCTCACGAGTAGGTATCACCCAGAAGCACTTCAATACCTGTAGATGCATATCTACATTTATATTCTTTTGGGGAACCTACTGAAATAACAGGTTCATTTATACTGAGGCTTCTGCTGCTTGGGCACATTGTCTTACGGAATTTTCTGTTCTATTAATTTTCTCTTCTGTTTTGCAGAGGTGTCAACTCCTTTCTAGTTGTGTGGAGTGTGTTTCTGTATTTAGTGATCGGATTCCATTTCTGGAGTCCAGATTTGTGATGTTTGTAATTGCTTGCAGGTAATGAATGAAAAGCTCCAGCACTGCATGGAGCTGACAGACCTAATGCGAAATCACCTGAATGAAAAGCACGCGCTGCGCCTTGAGTGGATGATAGTAATACTCATCACCATAGAGGTTGGTGGGGCTTCTTTCCAATACTAAGAATGTAATAACAAGTGCAATTTCTATACTTCATAATTTGAGAATTAAGATTACTGTATTAATGTGATGTGCATGGGGATTAGTATTTGTTCTCTGCAACTTTCAAATTGCAGCTACAGTTGCTCTTCAGATTATCTGATATATAGTGTAAACTGGTTTAAAGATTTTTAAATAAAATAACAATTCATATCAATGTGTTTGCTGTTCCACAGGTTCTGTTTGAACTTGCAAGGGTAGTTTTCTGATGACAGAACAAACTCAGGAAGAAGAAAACAGACAAAAGACTAGAGACCCCAAGGCTTGGAAAATTACGATCACATGCTTCCGGAGAATCGTGAAATCTTGTCTCTTGATAAATCTCTAAATCTTCTACTCAAATAAAAAAAAATTAAAAATCACTCTGCGAACATTATTCCCAACCACTGTACTAATAATGTTGGAGAGGGCTTAACCTATGGATGAATCCCATCTGTGCTGACTGTATTTGGTGAAGGACTCTACTGCTTTTTCCCCTAACAGTTAAAATGATGCTGAACACTCTGCTACTTTGTGTATTTCTGATTGATAATGTCTTCCATCTTGTTTACCAGCTCACTCTTGGAGAGCTGCAACACTGTCCCAAGCTTGGAGATGGCACTACTATTTGTCCTCCTGGCATGATTTTAATATATGTGGCAGATATATTTAATGCTATGTTCCACCCCATCAGAAAGTGGTGTTTACATACTTGTATGGGAATACATTTATACTATTTACATTTTTTTTTTACATTTAATATTCATACAGAAGGGGAATTAGTTGATCTCAGAGGTCACAGGGACCTGTAGCAAAATGGTAAACTAAAGAAAGATTTACAGAATTTCTCTGTCCACCTTATCATGCTATCTGATTTTCATCAGTGTAAGTTGCAAGGAGTGACTTAGCATAGGGCAAGATGTCTTAATTATCCTCTAAGGTAAAAGTTTCTCTTTTTTTAATTTTGAATCTGTTTCTAGTCCAGAGAGTGTTACTTTCTCATGAGAGGATAAACAGGTTTTTTCTCCTGGCAACTTAAAATGTATTTTCAGAAACTGCTACACAACTGCTGCTTTATCACCTGTTTCAAATTCACTTTAGTCCGGTGTGTTGAATAAGGAACAGAATCTAAAGATTCTGCTAAAAGCTCCTGGAGCATCATTAACAAGCCATGATGACCAAATTCTGGCTAAAAATGCAACTGCAGTTGCAGTAGCTTACTTCACCTGAGAGCATTATTTCTGAGTGCAATACTGGACTCCTGTTGAATACATCAGACATAATGGAGAAAAGAATAAAGTCAGGCCCAGCTAGGAAAAACATCTGACTGCAAACCCGTCCTTTTGCCATAAATTAAGATACAATGCCATGGGTGCCTCTGAAGAAGCAGCTGCTACTCTTAAGAGCAGGCTTTCTCCATTGGAATCAGAACAGATTGTAGCTGGAAGTCTTGGTTCTAGGAATAACTCAAGTACCCCTTCTCTGAACTGCTGAGGTCTGAACAGTCAGGCCCTGCTCAGAGAAGGGAATCGGTCAGAACAGCTCAGTGACAAAGACTTGTCACTGCAGAACTGCTCTGCATCAGTAGCCTGACTTACATAGCATTGTTAACATCTTTTATGCAGCAGGAAAACTTAACCAAGCACCACTTAATTCCAGTAACAGAGAATTAGGTTACATTTTAATTCTAATTTTTCCAGCAAATATTTTTCTGGCTTCTCCCTCCCCTCCTCTGAGTGTAATACTTACACTCAAGAACATTAGTTCCCATTCATCTCACATTTAATGTTTCAGTATTTCAATTAAATTGCTAAAATGTAAATATGCAGACCAGCTGCATCACTCGGAAAAGTGGTTTTACCAAAGTCATTGGAAGACTCCTAAAAGCTCTTTAAAAGCATAAAGTGTCTTGGCTTGATTATCTGAAGCATTCTGTCTCAGGACTGTAAGAGTTACCAACACCTCAAAACTAAAGAAGTGCAGTTACTTTTTAAACTGTAAATCAGTTTATCTTGGCACTTGCAGTCACAGCCATAAAGTCACACTGTGCTTCTTGCCAAGCCCCCAACCCTGCTTACTCCATTGAGTGGCTAGTCACAGTTTAAAAAAAACCCAAAAGTTTCAGTTAAGCTTTAACAGACCTTTAAAACTTTGTGTCTGTTTTTTTCGTAGTGTACACACTGGCAGCTGCATCCAAGCATGAGGGGGTTTTGTTCTAGCAGCTAACTATAGAGAATCCTCTTGCTATATTACAAATAGAGAACCAAGCTGGGAAGTGGAGTGGACCAAGAATGTAACTTGAGCTTTCACAGCACAATCTACCCGGGAGCAGAGCCCTCTGCAACCGCACAGCATGTGGGAAACTCTCTCCGCCTGCAGTCCCTGTTTCTGCTTCAAGCGAGAGATCCCCTGGGGAACCGCTGCACATGTGCACATGGCCTGAGCAGGAGGAAGTTTTATGGCAGAGGCAGGATGAGACTCGAGCTCCAGAAGCAACACAAAACTGCCTCAGTTGTGAGAACACACCCATCTTTTCCCTGCCTCATCCACCACATGCCCTCCTGGTGTAACTGAAAGCAACCATCCTCACTACAGTTTGCACAGTTTGTCTTCGTCACAATGGGTCTACTCTAACCAGTAAGGGTCACTTGAGGGGAAAAACAAGAAAGATGCCATAGCAATAAATACAGAATATACAAGGAAAACCAGAGAGGAACCCTAAAATAACCAGAACTCTGAAATTTTAACCTTTTTAACAAAATTGAGACTGAATGGCAGAAATCTGTTCATAGAGAGCCTTGTTAGACTATTCTTTATAAGGATCCAAACTCTGCAAAGTGCTTCTATCTGTGCTTTTTCTGTCAGATGAGGTAAAGAACAACTTACACATGATTTTCTTTGGCAGATCTGCTGGGAAGTTGTCACAAGAGTAGCTATTTGTAAAACAGCAAGGAATGCTGAGAGTTGTGACTCAATTCCAGACCTGTTTTTCTGGGGTGACAGCACTCGTGGGTACAGAGTCAAGCCCCACTCTGCTGCACTGTTCACATCAGCTCTGCTTGCTGGATGCATACAGACACTTCCCTGGAGCTCTGTCACTGAGACCTGCTTCCTCTGGAATACCTCACCTGCATGGGCACTAAAAATGCGCTTGGGAACCACTGCAGTTTGAATCCTTTTTTTCTGAGGAAAACAGCACGTGCAAGTACATGTATGGCTGTAACTTGATAGTCAAGCTCCACTAAAAATGTCACTCCAGCCAAGAGGACGTTGTCACGTTTGAACTTTACCGGTTAAAAGTGGGCAGGGCCCGTGTAAAAGGCTAATTTCGGACTAAGCCAAGGGCAGAAAACAGATGGCTAATCTGCACTGCAGGAACTGTGTTAGTTGGGTTACACTAAAAATTCCTGATGGACATGAGTCTCCTACCAAGAAAAACTATACATACAGTTAAACCATTTCCTTAAATGACATACACTGTACTGACAAAAGGATGGTTATAATTATTATTTCCCCTGGTATAAATAGCAGCTACTCAGCTAGTTTTGTTCACAATTCCTAATATCCTGATACCAGAAGAACAGCTTAGCCTGCAGAATAGTAAAGATCCATTTCTTCATCTTTTCACCTCACAGGGCCTACACAAAAGTGTGGCTCACACACCATGGATCTCCTCCGCCTCTCAGACCACCAGACCTACTGGCAACAAAAATGTGAAAGCTCAGATCTCCTTGGGGATGACCACTCACCTATCACAAATGTACCCCAACAGCAAGGCAAGGAAGGGCATGGAAGCCAAGGCAAGAAAAAGCAGAGCCATTCCACTATTGTTGCTGGGGCCTTACATCAGTTTTCCCAGGGACCACTTTTACATTCCTACAATTCTGTATGAAAGATAGGCCAGACTTGGACAAACTGTGCACAATTCTAACAGAGGGAGGACAGAGTCCTGGATGAAAAGCTTGGAGACTCTCAGAGGTACAATGTTCTAGCAAGAAGCTACTGCAGCTGTCACACTTGCCACCAAGTTTTCTTGCCAGCATAAATCAAAAAGTGGAAGTGTTAGAAATGGCAGCTGTGCTAATAAAACAGATTTACAGCATTGATATAAAGTCATGTTTTACTACAATTGCACCCATGTGAAAGCAGTGCCCCAGACCTTCAGAGAAGAGTTCCCACGCATTGCTTAGGACATGCAACTCCCAGATCCCCATGGCTTCCACTCCTCTGGGAGTGGGTCAGCAGTGAGCAAAGAGCTCTTCAGAACAGGGACTCTGCTCTCCCAGTTTTCAAAAATGCTGAGAAATTTTAAAACTCACGAAAAATCTTAGCACTTTGAGCCTAATGAACATCACTAGAGCTGCTGGGGTTCTGACTATAGCAATTAAAAAATCTGCTATTCCACTCCAGATTTCAACTGAACTCATCCAAGAAGACACACTTACAGGACTTGAGACTGGATCAAGTTCCTCCCACTGCTCAAGTGACTTTTTACTCAGACTAGCAGACACTTCTGTCATCCTATTAACACTTATATCATCAGCAGTATGCTCATTTACAATGTAAAATATGATCTTATCAAACAAAATGCTGCCTCTAAACCAAGTATGTGCAGACCAAAGTAAAACCCTAAACCTAGGGACTGATCCTGTCATCAGCAGCATCACACCTAACTAAGAATGTGCTCAGATGTGTGTAGCACTATCTTGAACAGTCTGAACAGTCCTTTCAAAAAGTCATAAAACTGGGAAAGAAATCCCAGTCAAGTACCTCTAGAAACTCAGGAGAAAAAAACACACATAAAAACTAAAAGCACAGTATGCCACTTAATGAGACATGGATAAACTTTTATTACAATTTCAGGTCCATGGATTGTAACCTAAAAAACAAACCCAAAACTCAGAAGAAGAGATAGATTCATAGATAAGCTGGGTGTCCCTAATGCACCAGGTGAACTGCTTATCACTCCCTGTGACACAGGTGACATGGCTCAGGTGTCAGTCAGTACTGAAGGTCTGAAGTTTGGCTGCATTACACTCAACACAGCCATCTTTTGAACAGATTTCAACAGACCTTGACTCCAACAGGATTAGAAACTGCATTATTGCTGGATTCAAGTATTGCAGTCCAAAGAAAGGTGATTTAAAGCTGAATTGTGAGCTGTTAATAATACAAATAAACCATAGCTAAGTCAATTTTTCTCCAGTTTCAGTGACAGAACAGAGGAGAATCGCACACAAATGCCAATGCCCAAGTAAGCAAGTGCAGCATAAAAGAGAAAAAGAGGCCACAAAGCCTGCCAGATATCTGCCAGAAACACACTGGCTTTCCTAAGTAGCCCACTCAAATTAAAACTTGTATCACTTTTTCAATACCTTCCATGAGGATGAGACAGATCATCAAACACTAAGTGACTTGAGTTCAAACATCCATCTACTCTCTTTACTTTGTATTTAGTTTGCAAAACTGAAATGCAAGGGAAACCATTCAGGGGAAAAAATTGCCAAGTAGACTGGTTAAATACACTCTATAAACTTTCTGCCACATGCTCACATAGCAGAACTCAGAGAGTTGTGCTGAACTACAATGGACATGTTTTTAGCATCTCAGCTATTCGAGGTGGGCCTTAAAGATTAAGTTCCATTCAAAATACTGGAACAGCAGCAGACAGACTGTCAGCTTTCAGTTCCATTAAAATTCAAAGTATTTGGGTTTTGAGGTTGGTTTGTTGGGGTTTTTTAAGACTTCACTAGTCTTTAAAACCTGCACTTTTCAGGTTTAAGTGCAGTTTAACTTGGGTAAATAAATTAATATTCATGAGCTATTTGATGCAAAGACTCAAGCTGTGCCTATCAAGACATCCATTAATTTCAGTGGGAGATGGCTTAGTCAGACACATAAAACTGGTTTAATCCCTTATCATTTTAGATCCTGTAAAAGTAACAATAGCCTGGGATAATTGCAATCATCTGTGGATCTACAAACCAGACAAGATACAAGACTCCTCCTCACCATCAGCACACCTGCTGTCCAGATGCAAAGTTCAAAGTTTGAGCCCTTTTTTCCATAGTATATCTTATTTAATTACCATGGAAACAACATCCCAGGTACTGCTAGGCCCCTAAATGCTTGTTTAAGTAAGTACCTTTTAAAAGGTAATAATCATCTGGATCTAATCCAGACAGTTGGCATTGTAGCATATGCTGTTGCCCATGAACAACAAAAAGCACATTGGAGGACAGCAGGAGCAGGCTCCAGGTCAGGAGGTGCAAAGGGACCCCCTTTATTGCTGGCCAAACATCTTCCCACAAGGTCTTCAACAACAGTGACAAAGTTTCTCCCTGAAAATGGTTCTGCCCATGCCATTGCTCTGCTTAGCAGATGTATCCAGGCTGTCCCTGGACTGATTCCCTGCTTGGAGAAATCATGTCCAAGGGCTTCCCGGCCTCCTGTAGAAGATGGCATCCCTGCTCCACACTTAACAGCTCGGACTCAGTAACTCCTGCAAGACCGACAACTTTTCCATGTATCACAGACATACGTGTATTTCCAGCTATGTCTGCTGGTGCATTTCTTTATGCACGTTCATAAGCATCCATGGATTATTCTACAGTATGCCTTGGATCTGGATAAAATGAGGCCTTGCTACAGCCACCTTCCCTCTGTACTCCACCACGACCAAATCTGCCACCGTGGGAAGTCGCAGATGTGATTTTTACATATGGCAGCTGTATCATCCCTTAGAAAGGCAAGTTAAGCATACCCACTTCAAATAACCTGCATCCAGCTGAACAGACCACAGGCAGACCCAACCTTTCAACTTTTGTACTCCGAACCACTCTTTTTGACAACTGAACTTGCAACCCCTCATCTGACACCTCAGCCACGGCGTGCCATGGGCAGTTTCACAGAGACCGGTCCCACTCCGCCCCTTCCCGGCGCACCGAACCGACGCTTGCTATAAATGACACCTGGAGAGCAGCCAGGGTGACACGGAGGAGGGCACCGGCTCTCAGAGTTCGTGCCCGACAGGCCCGGGACACCGCGTCCCGCCGCTACCGG